>JAODAL010031914.1:0-47760 GCA_025379985.1 Phyllomedusa bahiana | reverse complement strand
GTTTTCTCGGGAGTTTTCGGTCAGGGATCCTATAGCCCCCTTTAAAACCTTCCTTCTGGATGCCCTTTCCAAAAGGTTTCCCACAAGAAAGCCCAAAATTACATCTCCACCTTCAAAATTGTTTGCAAATTTGCTTGTTCTCGGCCTTCTGGAAGTGAACGAAACCTTTCCCCTTATGATTTCAAACGGGTTTTTTGAGAAAAAGCGTTTGAGGCTATTCCCCTCATGATGATAATGGGAAACCCCTTATGACGAAATTTCCATATTAAATTGCAGTATCTTAAGATTCCTGCAACCCCTCCCCCCCCCTGCTTCCTTTTTTCCCCTTATGTCCCTCCATGTTTTAAATGTTAAGTTCGGTGTTGGGCTTGTTATGTATGTTTTGGTGTAGCTCCACTCTTGAAAATTACGGAATTAGCTTATCTTATTTCCCTTTGATTTTTTTGTGATGTTATTCACTGGATAAGGTCCCTTTAAAATAAAGGGGCTTTCAAGTTCTTTTAAATGTTTGTTCAATACAAAAAAGATATCCCCTTATTTTTTTTAAATGCACACAATATTTTTACGATGTTATCGTTTCTGTATTTGGTTATTTTTGTGTGTTCTTTTTCATTTTACCTTTAAACATTTTTTTTTCTTCAAAAAAATGATACATACAAAGACACAATTACAAAAAAAAAGGGCAATAAATAATAAAAAGGGCATTTAAAAAATATGTCAGAGGGTCAGCATCAGCCTTTGAAAATAACAGAATGCTTTATAAAATTTTTAAAAAAGTTATCAAATCAGCTAAAATACAAAATGAAAGGGGGCCCCCAAAAGGGACAACAAAAAAAAACCCTAAAAAATTTTTAAAACATAAAAATCCCAAAAAGTCAAAGTCAAAGAATTGTAGGACCTTAAAAACAGTAATGGGGAGGGGGTCCCGGGGAAAATTCAGGAAAAGGAAGGCTTTTAAAATGGTTTTCTTCAGCTCTTTATAAACAAATGGGAAAAAGATCTAAAGGGGGGCAGGGTCAGACTTAAAAAGGCGGCCAGTAGGATGTGGGCCCTGTTAGACTAGAAAAAAGCGTGCTAAAAGTGTTGGGGGCGGCCAAGTGAGGGGAAGGCAGTGCCAGCCCTTTTAACCCCAAACTAATGTAAAAAAATTGGTGGTGTAGAAATGGCCCAAAGACAAGTTAAATAAAATGAATGTGTTTAAGGCTCCGGGCCCCAGTGACTGTTTTTATGAAAAAAGTGATAAAAGGGTTGGATAGGGGGGCAGCGGTGGATATAGTGTTTTTTGGGACTTTGCAAAGGGGTTTTTGAAAACAGCCCTTTAAGGTTTAGGGGTTTAAATTTAAAATCCTTTGGGGTTTTGATTTTAAACTGTTGTAATTGGAAAAAAAACTGGAACGTATCAGAGAGTGGAAAAGTAAATTATTGAAACTTGAATGGTCAAGTTTATTTTGGGGGCCCCAAAGGTTCAGTATTGGGTTTATTAAAATATTTTTTAAAATTGATTTAGTGGGGGGAAATTTTAATTGCATTTTTCATTTTTTTGCGATGACCCCAAGCATTTGTGTAGTGCAATTAGGAAAGATGTTCTTTAAAATTGCAAGAGATTAACCATGGTGTTTGGGCATCCATTGGCAAATGAGATTAATGTGGTTAAATGTAAGGGGGGAAAAAAAAACGGAAAAATTCATTTTTTAAAAAACTTTTTTGGGGCTTTCTTGTAGAGCATATATTAAAAAAAACCCCTTTGCAACGAAAATTAGCCCCTTCCCAAAGGGAAGAAGATATTGGCGTGTTTTAAAAGAGGCATGGACTCGGGGGGCTTGGAACAAAATTTTTAAAATTTTTAAAAAAAGAAATTGGTGCAACCTAAATTTGGGAAACCCTTGCTTTTCTTTTGAGGAGGGGTTTTAAAAAAAATTATCTTGTTTAGTCTTGAGAAAAGACAGCTACAGAGAGACATAGTTACATAGTTACATATTTAGTAGGGTTTAAAAAGAAGCACAGTCCATCAATTCCCCAAAGGGTGGGGAAAATGGGGGTTTGAAGGGGAAAAGGAAAAGGGGAAAATTAGAAAATTGCTTAAACCACGGGGTTAATGCCCGGGAAAACCCCAAGGCAAAAAACCAATCTGCCCCAGGGGGAAAACCATTTTTGGGCCCCCAAGACCCTTTCCACCAGCCAGGACCCAGAATTACATAGCTAGGGATGCTTTTAATATTCTTTATTTTCCAGGAAAGGCATTAACCCTTTTTAAAAAAATTTCTCTACGGGGTTCCTGCTGTGACCAGCTCCTCAGGCAGGTATTCCAAAAGATTAAGTTTTTTCCCAGTGATGTACGCTTTTCCCTTCTTGGAGATTAAATTTCCTTTTTTTTTTAGTCAAAGGGAATGTCCCCTTGTTTTTGAGGGGGTTTCCCATTGAAATAATTTTTCCCCTTTATTTTTGTAGGGCCCATTTTTATTTTTATTTTAATTTTAATCAGTCCCCCAAAACCCCGTCTTTTCCCAAGGACAAAAATTTAATTAAATTCTATTAACCTTCCTCTAACTAAGATGCTCCATTAAACTTTTTAGTTGGGTTTTTTGGGCTGGGGGGTTTTTCCTTTTGTATTTTTTTCCCCCTATCCATTACATTCTTCTAAAAATGGGGGCCCAAAAATAAACGGGCATTTTTAAAGTGAGGAGGGCCCCAAAATGCTTTGTACGGGTAGAATTACCCCTTGCCCCGCGAGCCCTCCCTTTTTAATTTCACGATTTATATCTTACTTGCCCTAAAAGGGGCCAAGGGGGATTGCTTTGATGTGTTTGTAGTTATGTTAAAAAAAACGCCAAAATCTTTTCAACAACGATTCTCCAATTTTTTCCCCCCTTTTGGAATATGATGCCTGTAGTTTATTTCTACCCAGAGCAAAACCTTACATTTTCCACATTGAACCCAAATTTGCCAAATTTGGGGAATCCCCAAAGCATTTCAGTGTGTCAGGTTTGTTTGAAAATTTTTATGGATTTCCCATTTTTTGGGATACCGGATGCTTGGTTTTTATTTTCCCAAAAATCGAAACCGTGCTATTGACCCTTTCCCCTATATAATTAATAAATTTTTTTTAAATAAGGGGGGCCCAATTTCTAAAACCCTGCGGACACCACTCAAACCCAGGGACCCTTTGAGTAGGAGTCTTTTTTTACCACCACTCGGGGTTTTACGATCCGGGCAAGAAGTTTTTAATCCAATTACCACTGTTTTTCTCAAACCCCCAATGGTTCTAATTTCCCTTAAAAAAACGCTTATGGGGGCCCGTGCCCAATCCCTTTGAAAAAAGTCTAAAAACTCAATTCCACAGTGCCCCGTATCCAGATTCAACTCCCTCTTCAAAAAAAACAGATCGGGTTTTGGTTTAACAGTTCTGTCCTTAGAAAACCCAGCTGGAAATTACTTTTTTTTTATTTTTTTTGGTAAATACCCCTGAAATATAGCCCCTTTTTGGGCTTTAAAACTTTTTTCCCACAACAGATGTTAAACTTACTGTTCTAAAATTTAAACCTGGGAAAGCTTTGACCCTTTTTTTAAAAGAGGGGGAATACATTTGCCTTGCACAAATCCCTGGTTTTATATAGTCACCAGGGAATCTCTAAAAATCATGTTCAGGGGGCCCCGAAAATAAACCCAGTTTAAATCTTTAAAAATCTTGGGGAATTTCCATTTAGGGGTGGGCCTTTTTTCCCCATTCGTTTATTTAATTTTGGGTTTGACTTTTTTACACTGGCCCAAATTTTTTTTTTGGAGTTTATGTATTAACAGGACTGGAAATTTCCCAAAATTTGAACTTGGCTCACCCCCCCAAAACTATTATTGATAGTATTTTCTGAGTGAAGAAACCCAAATTTTGTTTCCCCATGCTTCTTTGGTTCCCCCGTGACCAGACCCCCTCACAGGTTTTTAAAGGGGCCTACTTTCCTTTACTTTGGCTTTTTTTGGGATTTATTTGCTTAAAGCATTTCTTGGGGTTACTCTTGCGTCCTTTGGGCCCCCTGCCTTTCATTTTGAAATTTTAGTGATTTATCCTTTTTTTTCAGATTTTATTAAGGTCTCTGTTTAAATTTTTAAGGGGTTTTGGGAAATCCCCCTTTTCTTATATTTTTTTTTAAAGCCTTTTTTATTTTTTATAGTCTCTTAAAAGAAGGTAAAAAAGCCCCTGCTGGTTTGGGTTTTAGTGCTATCTTGTTACCCCTAGGAATATATTTTGCAATTTTTTTCCCCAAAATTATTTTAAAGGTCCCCCATTTGGCTTGATTTAAATATTTTTCTAAAAGCTGCTCCCGTTTTAGGGCCCGTATTAAAGGAAAAATTTTGGGGGTTTTAAAATTAAATTTATTTTTTCCCTTTCCCCTTGTTTTTCTTTTTCCCGTTTATGCTTAAAAAGAATTTATTGTGGGCACTGTTACCAAAATTTTTAGAAAAATGACCCTCTGACAAGTTTGCTTTGTTTGGGAAAATACTAGATCC
Organism: Phyllomedusa bahiana; assembly: GCA_025379985.1. NCBI lineage: Eukaryota > Metazoa > Chordata > Amphibia > Anura > Hylidae > Phyllomedusa > Phyllomedusa bahiana. Next base: position 43,257 of record JAODAL010031914.1, on the reverse strand, counting down.
ATCAGGCTCCTCTTTTTGGGTTCCTTTCCCCAAATGGTATAAAATCCAAAATTTACAGAAGCGGCCCGTCTGTCTAAATGTTTTCACAAACAGCAGCCGGGGAATATTTAAAAACATGTCCATAGACTTTATTTGTACATTAAAAGGTTCCAAATCTTGGAAACAATCAGACTCACAGGAGATGCAGCAGCTAGTCCATAGCACACCTAGATCAATAGCGACGCGTTTTGGGTCACGTGACCCTTCATCCTGGCATACAAACAGGTGTGACTGCACGGTTTAAATGTAATACAAACCGCATATGACATGAGAATCTATTCACAGTTACAAAGTGATAAACAAGTTAAAAACTTACAAAATACTGCATAAAATATAACAAATTAGATGTGCTGAACATTAATCAATAGATCAATAATAATATTGGATGTCCTGCCTGATATTCATGCCACGAGGGAAGCGTGTTTCCAAATGGAAAATCCACCACGCTTCCCTAGCTAGCACCTTCTTATGTGTGTCTCCACCACGTGGGGAGTGTTCGATACGCTCAATACCCACGACTGTTAGGGAAGTGAGGTCCCCTTGGTGTACCTCGGCAAAATGTTTGGATACTGCTGACGTTCCAAAACATCCAAATCTCAATGCATCTGAGAGATGACGTCGTATGCGTGACTTTAGTGGCCCTGTAGTACAGCCGACATACTGAATGTGGCAGTCTTCACATGCTATCAGGTAAATTACCATTTTAGTATTGCAATTTATGAATTTATTAATGGGGAAAGATTTACCATTTGTGAAAGAAAAGAAGGTAGATGTTTTTTTCACATAATTGCAAACTGTGCAAATATTATGGCCGCATTTAAAAAAACCTTTAGTGTCTAACCACGTAACTTTATTTGAGGAAGTTGTGGTAAATGTACTAGGTGATATCAGGGACCCTTTAGTAGGGGCTCTATGTGGTACAAATTTAGTATTAAACCTTAAAAGATTTTTGATATGTTGGTTAACATACAGTATAGGTAGATGCACTTTCACAATATTGATTACTTTATGATATTGTTTGCTGTAATTCGTAACGAATGTCACCTGATTCTTATTGCAATTTCTACCTTTCTTCTGAAAAAGTTGGGATCTTGAAATTTTGGAAACTTTGTTTACAGCCTTTCTTAACACTTTTTTTGAATATCCTTTACTCCTTAAGCCTTCACAAATTTGTTCTTGTTGTGATATAAATTCTTCAGGTGAAGTACAATTACGTTTTATGCGAATAAGTTCACCTGTTGATACATTATTAATCACATGTGAAGGGTGGCAAGAGTCCGCTCTCAAGATAGAATTTCTCTGAGTGGTTTTTTTTATATGGTTTTACCTGTATGTACTCCCCATCTCTACCTATGACTGTAACATCTAGGTATGAGCAGCTGGGACGATGGGTCGACATTCAACTGCAACATCTGGTGTCCAGTCTTCCAGGATTTCTCAGAGACACGAAACAGTTGGTGTTTACATTGGAATCCATGGTGTGGCCCAAAGGGGGGACCTGGTTGTCCTGTGATGTGGTGGGTTTATACCCCAGCATCCCACATGACCAGGCCCTCCCTGTGTTGTCCAATTTTTTTGAATGTCACGGTAGTTTTTCCAAAGAGAAACAAAATTTTCTAGTTTTTTGCTGTGGATTAAACCCCATCCCCCAATTTTTTTATGTTTGATCGTAACTTTTTCCCGCAATTAATGGGCCCAATGGGCGCTTTGGTTTTCGCCATCCTTGGGGAATACTATATGGGGGCCTGGAAGAAAAATATTTATTTAATATAACCATCCTTTGAAGTGTTTAAAATGGGATTCCCGTTTATTGACGAACTTATTTATTTGGGGGGGGGGATAGTGAATCCAGGGAAAAAATTTTTTTCTTTATAAAAAAAACAACAATATGCAACTTCAATTTACATATGAGCATAATACAATCTTTGAATTCCCCTTTTGTTAAGTCATAGGTAAAGGGTGGGGAGTACATACAGGTAAAAAGATAAAAAACCCCCTCAGAGAAAATTTTTCTTGAAAGCGGACTTTGCCCCCTTCATGTGATTAATAAAATTTTCAACAGGGAACTTTTTGCATTAATGTAAATTTATTTACCTGAAGAATTTTTATAAACAAGAAAAAATTTGTGAAGATTAAGGAGTAAGGATATTCAAAAAAAGTTTAAGTAAGGCTTAAACAAAGTTTCTAAAAATCCAAAGATCCCAAACTTTTTCAGAAGAAAGGTAAATTGCAATAAGAATCAGGTGACATACGTTACGAATTATAGCAAACAATATCATAAAGTAATCAATATTGTGAAAGTGCATCTACCTATACTGTATGTTAATCAACATATCAAAATTTTTTAAAAGGTTTTAAAATACTAAATATGTACCACGAGAGCCCCTACTATAGGGCCCCCTGATATACCTAGTACATTTACCACAACTTCCTCAAATAAAGTTACGTGGTTAGACACTAAAGTTTGCGGCCATAATATTTGAACAGTTTGCAATTATGTGAAAAAAACATCTACCTTCTTTTCTTTCACAAATGGTAAATCTTTCCCCATTAAAAATTCATAAATTGCAATACTAAAATGGTAATTTACCCTGATACATGTGGAAAAACTGCCACATTCGTATGTCGGGCTGTACTACAGTGCCACTAAAGTCCCGCATACGACATCATCTCTCAGATGCATTGAGATTGGGATATTTTGGAACGTCAGCGGTATCCAAACAGTTTGCCGAGGTACACCAAGGGGACCTCACTTCTCTAAAAGTCGTGGGTATTGAGAGTATCGAACGCTCCCCACGCGGTGGAGACACACATAAGAAGTTGCTAGCTAGGGAAGCGTGGTGGATTTTCCATTTGGAAACACGCTTCCCTCGTGGCATGAATATCAGGCAGGACATCCAATATTATTATTAGAGGTGGGTGAATTAATTCTAACGAAGTGGAATTCGTTTAAAATTTCAGGAAAACTTCGGTTCTGAACGAAGTCGAAGTTTGGGGGACTTCGGGTGAACGAAGTGTGCTTTTGATAAAATGGCTGTGAGCACATGGCGCTACATGGGGCAAAGCACTCTGGGAGGAAGAAGGGCCATAGCCTGCATGACATGTGCAGAGATGAAGCCAATCAAGACCGCGGGATTCTGTGACGTCACCCGCACTATATAAGTCCGGGCGCGACGCTGGGAGCTCACACTCCTCTCACTGTACTGATCAGGGAAGGTGCTGCCGCGCTGATGTTTGTTGAAGAACTGATTTTTATACAGCGATTTTTGGGGGTGTCTCAGCTTGTTTCAGAGACGCTTCTCTTAACGTTCTATTTCTGATTTTTTTGGGTATTGGATCTGAAATCCGGGTGTGCGTCCCACTCCCAGCTCATATACTTTTAAAAATCCTATCTGCTCACGCACATTTGAATACCCCAAGGGGGTTTAAAACCCCAGTTCCTTTTTGAAATTCATTTAAAGAAAAAGGTTTTTAAAATAAAAAATCCCACTTCATTTTTTTCGCTAAATTTTTTGGGGCGAAAATTTACACCCCAAAGGGGTTAATTACGTTGTTTTTCCGCTGAATTTGACTCCAAGCCCCCGCCCATTTTCGGGCCCCAAAAAATATAAACTTTTTTCCTGTGCATAATTCAAAAAACAAAGGGGAAATTTAAACAATTTTATCTCTTGTTTTTTGTAGCGTAAAAAAACCCCCATTGAAAACCGCTACAAACTACGGGTTTGGGGGGCTCAATTTTTTGGGCGCAATTTCCCCATCCGGGGGTTAAATTTAAAAGCGTTTTTTTTTCACCCTGGGGGGTTTCCAAAAAAACAGCCCTTTTTAAACGCCAAAATAATACATTTTTCCTGAAGCTTTAATTTCACAAGAAAAGGGTTAATTAAATTTTATCCCCCCCTTTTTGTGGGGCGAAAAAAAACAAAAAAATTGGGGAAACCCCACGTTTACAAAGTATGTTTGTGGGGCTCAATTCTTTCCCGAATTTTACATCCGGGGGGTTTAATTTAACTTTTTTTTTTTCCAGCTGTGGTGATTCCAGAAACCGTATTTTCAACCCCCAAAATTTTAACATTTTTCCTATAGCATAATTCAACAAGGGGAAATTTTACAATTTTATCCTTGTTGTGTAGCGTAAAAAACACGCCATTGTAACCCCTACAAAACTACTTTGGGGTTTTTTTGGGGGGCCCCAATTGTTTGACGAAATTTTTACATCCAGGGGTGAATTAAGCTTTGTTTTTCAGCTGTGGTGTTTCCAAAGAAACCTCATTTTCAACAACCAAAAAGTATATACATTTTCCGGGTTGCTTTAATTTCCCCACAAGAAAAGGGTTTTAAATTAAATTTTATCCTTTTTGTGGGGGCGTAAAAAAAAACCGCATTGAAAACCCCTTACAAAACGCTACTGGGTTGGGGGTTTGGCTCAATTTTTTGGCGCAATTTACATTCAGGGGTTAATTAAGGGGTTGTTTTTCAGGGGGGTTTGACCCAAATAAACCGTCTTTTTTAAAACCCAAAAAAATATTTACTTTTTTCCGGGAAAGCTTTAATTCAAAACCCAATTTTAAATTTTACAATTTTACCCTCTTGTTGTTTTGGGAAAAAAAAAACCACGAAATTTTTAACACGCTACAAAGCTATTTAATTTTGGTGGCTAAATTTTTTAAAACCCCAATTTACACCAGGGGGTTAATTAAGCTTTGTTTTTTTAAGCTGGGTTTAAACCCAAGGAAACCGTCATTTTAAAACGCCAAAATAAAACTTTTTTTCCTGGGATAATTCACAAGCAAAGTTAATTTAAAAATTTTACCCTTTATTGTGGGGGGAAAAAAAAAACCGAAATTGAAACCACGCTACAAAGCTACAATTTTTTGGGGGGCTCAATTTTTTGGGCGAAATTTTAAACCCCCCGGGTTAATTAAGCGTTGTTTTTAAGCGTTGTGACCCCAAAGAAACCGTCTTTTTTTAAAAGTCAAAATATATCCCTTTTTCCGTCCATAATTCACAACAAAGGTTAATTAAAATTTTAAATCTCTTTTTGTGGGCGAAAAAAAAAACCCCGCCATTGTAACAGGGCTACAAAGCAAATATTTTGGGGGTTGGCCCCAATTTTTGGGGCGAAATTTTTCCCCCGGGGGGTTTAAAATTAAGCTTTTTTTTCAGTGGGGTTTGTTTCCAAAAACCGTTTTTTTTCAACGCCAAAACAAAAAATTTTTTCCTTTTGCAAAATTTCCAAGCAAAGGGTTAATTACAATTTTATTCTTGTTTTGTACGTAAAAAACACGCCATTTTTAAAAACCAAAAAAAGCCCCTAGTTTGGGGGGCCCCAATTTTTTAGACGAAATTTTCTCCGGGGGAAAAATTTAAAGCGTTTTTTTTCCAGCTGTGGTGATCCCAAAAAAAACCCGTCATTTTCAACGCCCAAAAATATTACATTTTTCCTGTGGCAAAATTTCACAAGAAAAGGGTTAATTACCAATTTTATCTCTTATTGTGTGGGGGAAAAAAAACCCCCTTTTTTCCCACGCTAAAAAGCAACTAGTTTTTGTGGTGGCCCCAATTTTGTTTGGGAAATTTAAACACCCCGGGGTTTTTTAAAGCGTTGTTTTTCAGCTGGGGGTTGATCCCAAAAAACCGCATTTTCAACGTAAAAAAATATATACTTTTTTTCCTGTAGCATAATTCAAAAAGAAAAGGGTTTAAATTTTAAAATTTTAAAATCCCCTTATTGTGTGGCGAAAAAAATACGAATTATAACACGCTACAAAGCTACTAGTTTGTGGTGGCCAATTCTTTGGCGCAACCCTAAAATCCAGGGGTTTTAATTTAACCCCGTTGTTTTAGCTTTTGGTGATCTCAAAAAACCCTAATTTTAAAGGGCCAAAATATATACATTTTTCCGTAGCATAATTCAAAAGCGAAGGTTAATTACAATTTTATCTTTTTTGTGTAGCGAAAAAAAAACACGCCACTGAAACCCGCAAAAAGTACTGTTTGGGTGGCCCCAATTTGTTTGGCGCAATTTAAAAACCGGGTTTTTAAAATTTAAAGCTTTGTTTTTCAGCTGGGGTGACCCCAAGAAACCGCCCAAAATTCAAGGGGCCAAAAAATATACATTTTTTCCTGTAGCAAAATTCAAAAAGCAAAGTTTTAATTACTTTTTTATTCTTGTTGTGTGGCGTAAAAAAAAACCCGCTTTGTAACACGTACAAAGCAAACGGGTTTGCCCAGGGCTAAAATTGTTTGGCGAAATTTTGAAACCAGGGGTTAATTAAGCTTTTGTTTTTTCAGCTGGGTGATCCCAAAAAAACCGTCTTTTTTCAACCCCAAAATAAATACTTTTTTCCTTTTAATAATTCAAAAAGAAAAGGGTTAATTATAATTTAAAATCTCTTATTGTGTGGAGAAAAAAACACCCCATTGAAAACACGCTACAAAAAGCTACCCCGTTTGTGGTGGCTAAATTTTTCCTTTGGCGAAATTTTAAAAATTTCCGGGGTTTCAATTAAGCGTTTTTTTTCATTTTTGGGGTTTTACCCCAAGAAACCTTCTTTTTCAACCCCAAAAAATAATACATTTTTCCTGTAGCCAAATTTTCAAGAAAAGGGTTTTATTAAACAATTTTACCCCTTTGTTGTGGGGCCCAAAAAAAACCACAATTTTTGTAAAACCTACAAAGCTCGAATTTGGGTTTGGGCTAAAATTATTTTGCGCAATTTACATCCAGGGGTTAAATTTAAGCGTTGTTTTTGCATTTTGTAACCATAAAAGAAATTTTGTTTTTTTTCACCCCACAGAAGAAATTCGTAGCAAAATTCAAAATCCAAAGGGGGTTAAATTAAGCCTGTTTGTTTTTTTAATTTTTCAAAAAATACACGGGTTTTTTAAAACAGCACATAAAAAGTCAATTTTTCCTCCCCATTTGGGGGGCCGAAAATTTATACCCAAAGGGGTTCCAAGCTTTTTTAACGGGGTTCTTTTTGGGGTCAAACAAAAAGGGTGTGTTTTTTACCATATACAAAATATCTTAAATAAAACCAGTGTCGTACATTTTTAAAACCCAAAACTTTTATGTCAGACAGAGAGGTGGCAGGCCTTCCCCTTTCAGGGGCAGAGGCACAAACATTCCGGGCCCCCGGTGCAGCACAGCAAGGGGCCCGGGGCAGCAGGGGTCACTCAGTGAGGCCCAACGGGCCGCTGTCTTCAAGGCGGCCTTTGAAACCTAAATAGAACCCCAAAGGGTTCATCCACTTCCCCCAGAAAAACATCTGACAACCCCACCAAAGATTCGGGGGGAAACGTCGGGAACACAACCCTTGTAGGGGGGCTTTGGCCCCGGGGGAGGGGGGCAGCGGCCCTCACCTGCCCTTAACCTCCCTTTGCCCAAAACCCCCGGGTTTTCCCTCGGGCCAAAGGGATTTTTACAATGGGGTCTGGGCTCGCGCCCCTATATAGCGAGGTGAGCAATTTGAGGGGGTTCATCAGCAGCAAATTGGCAGCAAAGGAAATGGGGCCAAAAACCCCTGCTTCTTGCAGTAGGGGGAAAATTATAGATTTTGAATTTGGATGGGAGGTCATGTTGTGGGGTTTCACCCCTCTGCTTTCCCAAAGACGGGATGGAGGACAGCAGTGACATGAAACACAAATAGTTGATGAGTAGCCGCCCGCACTTGGGACCCGGGTGGACCAAGGGCTTCATCATGTAAAGGAAAAGGGGGGTCAGTTTGGGGTTTCGGGCGGGAAAGGGCGCAGCCAGCAAGTGGGTTGGGGGGGCCCGAAAGTCAGCGGGGAAAGCCCCCAGTGGAGGTCGGGACCCAAAAGCGGCCAAGGGGTAAAAAACCCGCGTCGCAGTCCAAGAAAGAAAGGGGCCGGGGGGCCCAGGGGGGAAAGCGGCGGCAGTATTTAAACTCAGTGCGGAGCGTTTGGGCGGTTTAAAAAATCCGATATTTTCGGGGGGGGTTGTGGCGTTCTTTGCTAATTTTTCCCGGAGGAGTTAAATAAGAGTATATGTAGAATTGAAAGGGAAAGGGGAAAGGTGAAGCGGGGCCAGGGAGCAAACCGTTGGCCCCCCCACCCTGCTTTCCCCCAAAAACATGCTGCATACCATCTGGGGGCCCGGGAGAAACGTGGCTCAGATGTGGTTGTCCTCCGGGCTGCCGCAGCAACGCAGCAGCAACAGCAGCAGCAACCGCAGCCCAGGGGCACGCTTTTCCTTTGCAGCCAGTAAGGCTCCCCCACCTCTGAAAAAGGGGAACTTTTTCCTCTTTGGGCCCACCCATCCCCCCATTCTAGATGCTCCTGCTCCTCGTTTACTCATGGCCCGCAGCCCGGTTCAGTGGGGCGATTGAAAGAGACAACATTTAGGGGCCAAAAAAAAACCCAAAGGTTTGCAAGCAGCTGCCCGTGCCCTTTTCCAAAAGTTTTTGGTTTACTGCAGTCTCCCCCTTTTTCCAAGGGGTGAACTCTGTCCCTTTTCAGAGAAAATGGCTTTTTGCCGAGCCGAGATGGAGGTTCCAACCAAAATTTTTTTTCCCAAAAAGGCGGGGGTCCCCGCACTTAAAAAATATGAAGAACAGAAGGGGGGCCCCAGTCCTTGAGTTTAAAGGGTTTTTTCCCAAATTTGCAGGGCCCAGCGCGGACATCGGGAAAAGCTAAAAACTAGGGTTTTCAGGGCCAGAAACATGCCCTTTAGGGCCCCAAACTGGGTGAATGTGCTTCCAGCCCGGGGCACCCCAAAAACCCCTTTGGACAGGAGACGCCGCTTTCTCCTCCAAAAATTGTAAAAGCTGGGGCCCTGCCCAATTTTCCGCCCCCCCTTCCTCCCACCCCCCCCACCATCTCGGGCCTCCAAAAATTTACTGCTCCATTTTACTACAAGTGTGGGGAAACACGGATGCCCACCAGTTTTTTTAACTGGTTCCCCGGGCCAAACGAATTCCCACAGGGGGGGGAAACGCCCGGTAATGCAGCAAGAAACGTTTGTGTGGCTTTCTCCCGCCAACTGAAAATGGGAAAACCATGGTGAGGGGACAATGGGAGGAAAAAGGTGTCCGTGTTGCACCAAGGAGGGATGGCCATGCCCCCTGAAAGGCGCATGTGTTCAATCTGGTTGTGAAAAGGTTCCTGAAGTCTTCCACCGATCTTCAGAACATCTGAAAATGGCCGGGAAAACTGTGCATGCACTTTATCCATTCGTACAAAGCCGGGAACACCCTCCTCGAGTTGCAGCGGCAGAACGGCCTCCCCCAACACACTCTGATATGCGATGTTTCCACCCTTGGAATTCCAGCCTGCACATGTTGGACCGACTGTATGAACAGAGAAAGGCCATTAACAAATTTTTTGATGATCCAGGCAGACAGAATACCCCCTGTTATCTTTGATGTCAGCCAGTGGCAGCTCATGCGTGACACCTGCCGTTTGTTGAGGCCATTCGAGGAGGCAACGTATTTTTCAGTCGCCAGGACTACGGATGAATAACGTCATTCCACTGCTTCATGTCCTGGAACAGATGCTGAAAATCTGTCTGGGCAGGGGACTGGAGACGTGGCGACTACTCTCGCGGCCACATGAGTCCGGTGGGACTGAAATGGAGGAGGGAGGAGCATTGGAGCAAAGCATTGTCTGTGAAATGATGGATTTTTTTACCCAGGGACAAGAGAGGAGGAGCAGGAGCAGCTGGAGGAGCTAGATGGAGATGAGGAAGAGGAGGCAGATGACCCGCAAGCACCATGGCAGTATACATGGGATGGAGGCAGGGAGCTCTCCGGAGTCACTTGTGCAGATGGCCCGCAGCATGCTGTTTTGCCTGGCTAGTGACAGCCGAAAAAGTCGCATCCGGCAAGGGAGGACTTCTGGCTCTCCACCCTATTGGACCCTCGCTACCGGTCCAAAATGGGAGCCTTTTTCCAGCTATTGAGAGGGAGGACAAACTCAAATACTATAGGGAAATCCTCCGTAGCAGTTGGCCGCTGCCCTTTGTGTGGCATCGCCCCCTCCTCTGACAGGTCTGACCGGGGGGTTCTTCAGCGCTCACGTACTACTGCCGCGGCTGGGGGGGGACGGTGGGGGGGTCGGAGCAGTACCAGCGCCATCACAGCAACCTAAGTCTGGAGTCACTGATGAGCAGCTTCCTTCACCCGCCTAGTGAGGAGGGGCAGTCACCAGCAGCAGCACAGCATGACCTGGAGCAGACCCTAAACCAACAGGTGGTGGCCTACTTGTAAAACACTCTGCCACCCCAGTTAGAAGATCCGCTGGACACTGGCAGCCAAAACTGATGTGTGGCCGCAACTTGCCGAGTTTGCAGGGGAGATGCGTCCTCCCCGGGCCAGTAGTGTCCCGCATCAGAGCGGGTGTTCGGTGCGGCGGGGGCCATCGTTACCCCAAGGAGAACCCGCTTGTCCACGGGAAATGTGGAACGCTGACCTTTGTCCAGATGAATCAGGCGTGGATGGGCCAGGATTTCCACACACCAATGCCTTAGGCGTCAGACTACATCAGCCATGACGCCTCACCCAAACTGTGAGAAATGAGTCTGGGTTCAAACTCCCCTGCCTCATCCACTATCTGAAAGCCGCCAGCCGCCTGATGCCACACAAACTTTCTGACAGTTTATCCATCTGCCACCAACCATCTTTACCAGGGACTGGTATTGCCACCCACCTCCACAGGCTGTCATTCTGCCACTGTCTGACCTCATGCTGCTGCTGTGGCTGCTTCCGTGACCTCCACACTGTGTCATTGTGCCACTCTCCGACCTCATGCTGTTGCTCCTGCCGCCGTCACCTCCACTCTCTGTCATTGTGCCACTCTGTGGACTATTCCTGTTTTCGCCACCTCCAGAATGTCATTGTGCCACTGTCTGACCTCATGCTGCTGCTGTGGCTGCTTCCGTTTACCTACACACTGTGGGCATTGTGCCACTGTCTGACCTCATGCTGCTGCTGTGGCTGCTGCCGTGACCTACACACTGTCATGTGCCCCCTGTCTGACTCATTGCTGCTGCTGTGGCTGCTGGGCCGTGACCTATACATGTGTCATTGTGCCACTGTCTGACCCCATGCTTGCTGCTGTGGCTGCTGCCGTGACCTACCCACTCTGTCATTGTGCCACTGTCTGACCTCATGCTGCTGCTCTGGCTGCTTACTAGACCTACACACTGTGTCATTGTCCCACTCTGTGGCCTACTCCTGTTTTTGCCACCACTCCAGAAAAGCCATTGTGCCACTGTCCCGACCTCATCGCTTGCTGTGGCTGCTGCCGTGACCTACCACTGTGTCAATGTGCCACTCTCTGACCTCATGCTGCTGCTGTGGCTGCTGGCCGGACCTACCACACTTTTAATTGTTCCACTGCTACCTCATGCTATGCGGGGGGCTGCTGCCGTGACCTACACACTGGTCATTGTCCATTCTGTGGCTATGCTGTTTTTTGTACCTCCAGAATGGGCCCTTGTGCCACTGTCTGACCTAGCTGCTCTGTGGCTGCCGTGGACTACAAACGCTGTGCATTGTGCCATGTCTGACCTCATGGGTGCTTGCTGTGGGGTGCTGCGTGACCTAAACTGTGTCATTGTGCCACTGTCTGACCTCATGCTGCTGCTGGGCTGCTGCCGTGACCTACAAAATTTGTTTATTGTGCCACTGTCTGACCTCATGCTGCTGCTGTGGCTGCTGCCGTGACCTACACACTATGTCATTGTGCCACTGTCTGACCTCATGCTGCGCTGTGGGCTGCTGCCGTCACCTCCACAAATGTGTCCCTTGTCCCGTTCTGTGGGCCTATTCCTGTTTTTGCCACTTCCCGAATGTCATTGTGCACTGTCTGACCTCAAAGCTGCGCTGTGGCTGTTGCCGTGACCAACACTGTGTCAATGTGCCACTGTCTGACCTCATGCTGCTGCTGTGGGTGCTGCCGTGACCTACACAAATGACATTGTGCCACTGGGTTTTACCTCATCTGTTCTGTTGCTGCTGCCGCGACCTACCCACTGTCATTGTGACACTGTCTGACCTCATGCTGCTGCTGTGGCTGCTGCCGTAACCTACACACTGTCATTGTGCCACTGTCTGACCTCATGCTGCTGCTGTGGCTGCTGCCGTGACCTCCACACTGTCATTGTCCCACTCTGTGGCCTATTCCTGTTTTTGCCACCTCTAGAATGTCATTGTGCCACTGTCTGACCTCATGCTGCTGTTGTGGCTGCTGCCGTGACCTACACACTCTGTCACTGTGCCACTGTCTGACCTCATGCTGCTGCTCTGGCTGCTGCCGTGACCTACACACTGTGTCATTGTCCCACTCTGTGGCCTACTCCTGTTTTTGCCACCTCCAGAATTCCACTGTGCCACTGTCTGACCTCATGCTGCTGCTGTGACCTACACACACTGTCATTGTGCCACTTTCTGACCTCATGCTGCTGCTGTGGCTGCTGCCTTGACCTACACACTCGTCATTGTCCACTGTCTGACCTCATGCTGCTGCCTGGCTGCTGCCTTGCCCTACACACTGTGTCATTGTCCCCTCTGTACCTACTCCTGTTTTTGTCACCTCCAAAATGCCATTGTGCCACTGTCTACCTCATGCTGCTGCGTGGCTGCTCCGTACCTACACACTGTGTCATTGTGCCACTGTCTGACCTCATGCGCTGCTTTGGCTGCTGCCTGCCCTACACACTTTCATTGGGGCACTGTCGACCTCAGCTGCTCTGTGCTGCTGCCGTACCTCCACCGGTGTCATTGCCCCCACCTTGGCCTATTCCTTTTTTTGCCACCTCCAAAATTTCATTGTGCCACGTTTTCCCTCATCGCTTTTGGGGGCTGCGCCTGACCTAAAACTTGTCATTTGCCACTTCTGACCTCATTTTTCCCGCGTGGCGTCCGTGCCCTACACACTGTGTCATTGTGCCACTGTCTGACCTCATGCGCTGCTGGCTGCTGCCGTGACCTAGACACTGTGTCATTGTCCCACTCGTGGCCTATTCCTTTTTTTTTGCCACCTCCAGATTGTCATTTTGCCACCCTGACCTCATCTGCTGTGGCTCCCGCCGTCCCTCCACACTCTGCACTGAGTTGCCCCCTGAGCCCGCAGCTTTTTTTTTTCCACTGCCTCGCATGATTCGAAGTAATTCAGAACAAAGTTATTTTTTGCCGAGAAAATCGGCGAAGTGAACAAAACGAATTTCGGGAAATTCGCCCATCACTAATTATTATTGATCTATTGATGAATGTTATATAATTTGTTATATTTTATGCAGTATTTTGTAAGTTTTTAACTTGTTTATCACTTTGTAACTGTGAATAGATTCGCATGTCATATGCGGTTTGTATCACATTTAAACCGTGCCGTCACACCTGTTTGTATGCCAGGATGAAGGGTCACGTGACCCGAAACACGTCGCTGTTGATCTAGGTGTGCTATGGACTAGCTGCTGCATCTCCCGTGAGTCTGATTGTTTCCAAGATTTGGAACCTTTTAATGTACGGATAAAGTCTATGGACATATTTTAAGTATTCCCCGGCTGCTGTTTGTGAATACTCTAGACAGGTGCTGGCTCGCTTTCTGTGAATTTTGATATTATACCATTACGGGATTGCACCCGGAGCCGCGCTCCCATTTCAACCATTAAGGATAAGGTCTACGAGTGAGGTGAGCTGTTTCATTACCATTGATTGCACCTTCACAAACTGCCCCATAAAATTATCCTCTAACAGAGTGAGGAACTTCCTTCCCTTTTCAGTTGATGCAGAACCATGACCCCAGTCAATGCCTGGGAAATTGAAGTCACCCGTTATTATCAGTGTATCTGCCTATGCTGCCCGCACCATTTGATTATGCACTTGTTCTTCTATCTCATCAGTGATGTTCGGGAGTCTATAGATTACATCAAAAATAATATTTTCTGCATTAACCCCCCCTGTATTTCCACCCACAATGTTTCCACATCATTAGCTATTCAGCCCTGTATTACCTCTTTCACATTTGCCTTCATAACACTCCTTACATACAGACACACTCCTCCTCCCCTCCTGTTTCGTCTGTCTTTCCTAAATAGATTAAAGCCTTGAAGGTTTACCGCCCAATCATGCGAGGAGTCCAGCCATATTTCAGCAATACCAGCCACATGAATCAGCTGCTCTACAACTAGCGCCTCAAGTTCCCACATTTTGGTTGTGAGTAGTGTTGAGCGATTACGTTGGCCATCGACATAGGTCGATGGTCGATAGTCGACCATCATCGACAAGATATTCGATGGTCGATGATAGATTATGATCGATGACCATTAAAGTCTATGGGAGAGCAACAACACCTTCATTATTACACCCAAACAGGGCTGGAGAAGCTGGAATTAACATCCACAACAGTCAAATGGATACATGCTACATCTTAGGCAACATACTTAGGTTATAAAAGCCACAGAAAAAAAATCACAGACCATTCACTATCCCTGTCTTGCACCACAGCATGAGCCTTAAACCTGCATGACCCACAAATTAAAAATTGCCAGAAGGCAGTATGATTTGAACCATCATTTTACTTGAACTGGACATTGAATATCCCTGTCCTGGAACGCATCATGAGCCCCAAACCAGCATGACCACCAGATTTAAAAAGTGCCGGAAAAAGGAGTCTTTGAACCACCATTTTAGTTTCACTGGACATTGACTATACCTGTCCTGGGCCACAGCATGAGCCCCAAACCTGCATGACCCCAGATTAAAAAGTGCCGGAAAAAGGAGTCTTTCAACCACCATTTTAGTTTCACTGGACATTGACTATACCTGTCCTAGGCTACAACATGAGCCCCAAACCTGCATGACCCCAGATTAAAAAGTGCCGGAAAAGGAGTCTTTGAACCACCATTTTAGTTTCACTGGACATTAACTATTCCTGTCCTGAGCCACAGCATGAGCCCCAAACCTGCATGACCCCAGATTAAAAAGTGCCGGAAAAAGGAGTCTTTCAACCACCATTTTAGTTTCACTGGACATTGACTATACCTGTCCTGGGCCACAGCATGAGCCCCAAACCTGCATGACCCCAGATTAAAAAGTGCCGGAAAAAGGAGTCTTTCAACCACCATTTTAGTTTCACTGGACATTGAATATACCTGTCCTGGGCCACAGCATGAGCCCCAAACCTGCATGACCCCAGATTAAAAAGTGCCGGAAAAAGGAGTCTTTCAACCACCAATTTTAGTTTCACTGGACATTGAATATACCTGTCCTGGGCCACAGCATGAGCCCAAACCTGCATGTGACCCCAGATTAAAAAGTCCGGAAAAAGGAGTGTTTCAACCACCATTTTAGTTTCACTGGACTATACTGTCCCTGTCCTGGTAGCGCTTGCCCCTCCGTATGAGTGTGGACCAATTGAGCTTCACTTGGAAATACTGGTGGTTAACGCTCCTGTTCCACCCAGGTGCCCTTTTTCTTGGCATTCTTTTTCTCATTTTAACTCAACGTGCTGAGGAAATTGTCTCTGTACTTTGTTCTCTGTCCGTGCTCCAAAACTCCATGTCCTCTGAATAACCTACATCTGATCAAGTTTCCTGTACCTCCCATGTAAAATTCATAGGAATTTTTTAAACAGCTATTTTGTAAATTCAAGTTTTTTAGTAGTTTAATTCTAGAGAACACATTTTTAAAATAGGAGGGAATCCCACATGTTTTTTTTTCTCTTTTTTTAATTGTATAAAATGGGTTGTCTCAATACAGGGATTGAGAGCTATGTTAAAGATCTTGCAAAAACAAGTCATTTTGCAATATGTGTCCATTAACAGTGTCCTACCTATTCCTGTTTCTGACAGCACCATCACCCTTGAGCCACTCTTGACAATTGTGAAGAACAAAAGTCTGTTAGAAACAACATTTTTTTATAAAATGACCACTAGTATAGCTGCAAGTCACAGCAAAATGCACCCACAAATTCTAAGCATGACCCTTGAGCCACTTTGGACAATTGTGAAGAACAAATTTTCTGTTGAAACAACAAATTTTTTATAATAGGACCTGTAGTATTGCTGCATTTCAAAGCAGCATGACCCAAAAAATTATAAAAATGACTTCTCAGCCAGTGTTAAAAATTGTGAGGGAGAAATGCCACTTAAAAGCCACATTCTGTTCCAAAGGACCATGATTATTGCTGTATCTCACAGAAACATGACCCCAAAAATTATAAATATGACTTCTCAGCCGCTATTAAAAATTGTGAGGAGGGAAAAGACACTTAAAAAACCACATTTCTGTTCCAAAGGACCATAATTATAGCTGTATCTCACAGCAACATGCCCTCAAAACCATTGACAATGCGAAAACTTCTAAAGAAAAAGTGGTAAATTTTTGTCAGAAATTTTTGTGTTTTTTTATATCTCCTCACAGCAAACCAGAAAAAGAAATTTTGGGAAAAGGAAAAAAAATTGCAGTAAAAAATTTATAATTTTAAAAAAAAAAAGTTTTCAGAGGACCATTTCTTTTGAAGAGGAATGGGAAGTGTTGGCAAATAACGGTGCCCTCAGCAATTGGGGCCAAAAATCATCACGACGAAAAGATGTCCCCAGTTGATCAATAGCAAGGTCTCCTTTTCCCTCATTTTACTCTCTATTTGGGTGGGGGGAAGGAAAGTGCTGAGTTTTTTTTGTACGGGGGACCCCGGTGGGGTCCCACCCAGTAACTGTTTTTCTTTTGAGGGGCCTTTTAATGCGGGATCATGTTGGAGGAAATGGAGCATCCAGATCATGTGGGGAATTGAGCCTTGTTTTCCCCAACCCCTTGGGTCGAGGGGGCACTAAAAAAACCATCTTCCCTATTTTCCCTCCCCCCGCCTCAAATTCGCGCCAAACCCTCTTTCCAAGGCAGGGACGCGGAAACGTCGGGGGGTTTGGGAAATATCTCCTCCCCCCCTCGCTGCCCCCGGGACAGTTTAAAACACAGCCTGATTGCCTGAGATGATGCACCCTGAGAGCGATGCGCCACCTTGCACAGCCCTGACCCCAAACCCATCCAAATGAAGACCGATGAAATTGTGAAATGTCGGGCCTTGTGGTTTTGAGGGAGAGAAAGCCTCCGTGTCCCATTTGTCCGTCTCCCCCTCCGTCGCGGATGGCCCTGTTGTTTCAGAGGTCCCCAAGTCGCCAGAACTAAGTCACCACAAACTCTGCCGACAAGGGCTTTTTCCGCACTGACCATTTTGGGGTTCTTCTTCAACACAGGGGAAGGATGGTGCAAGCTCTTTCACCTGCCCCCACTCTCGGTGGTAACACCCCGAGGTCCCCACCCCTGCTTGTCAGGCCATGTGTCACTTTGTACGAGTAATGGCATTGCCCCTGCTGCCACAATGCTGGAGCATGTGGGGGTGGAATTCCAGCGTGTTTCCACGTCAAAAATGAGCGGTTTTACGGGGGGGGCCGAGCTGACCTGCAACGCAGCCAGGCGGGAAGTAGCAGAGTGCAAACGGCGGAAGTGGGAACTTCGACTTCGGCCCTTTCCCCAGCGGCAGTCCAGACCCGGGGGGCTCTTTAGAAATTTCTGGACGACAAGGTTCATGACATTTTCCCCAAGGGGGTGTGCTCCCGCCAACGTTTTTAAGGGCGGCCCCCAGATTTCCCCGTTATCGCCACCACCTTGCCTGGACAAGGTTTTGTCACCCGCCAGCGCTCGTCTCATTGTGGAGGAGCCGTCCCAGCTCCTACGGTGTGGACGGCTCCCCAAACAGATTAATTTTTAACCGGCCCGGGGTTTTCCCGGGCACGTGATACCACCAGAGGCCTGGGGGGAAAGAACCCTGCACCCTCCCCGGTTTTTTAAGAGCGTGGGCCGAGCTGAGAGCCACCGTCACCCCCCGAGACATCCACCCCGTTTACCCAGTAAGCTGTCACAGAGATATAGCGGGCCCTTCCCCCCGGGTTACTGTCAGTGTCGTTTTGGGCAATGGACTTTTCCCGGCACAGTGCAAAAACTCGCTTGAAATTTTTGATGACCGTGGCTGGCCAGGGAAAGGGGGGGCTTTTCTGGCAAATAAAATGCCTCTCGGCTTTTCTGGTATTGGGGGCAGGCAAGGGCCTTGACTTTGGGGGAAAAACCCATCTTTTTTCCACCAGAGGGAAAGGCAACATTTCAAAAGAAAAAAGGGCCTTTGGAAATTTGCGGGACATTAGGGTTTTTGGGCTTTGGGAGGGTTTTTGGGTTAAAGTTTTTTCTTCTGCCCCCAAAACCTGGAAGACAGAAGGCTGGCTGCTGGGACGGGGCCGCTTTTTACGGCGTGCGGGTTTCATAAAACTGGCGGGAGGAGAAGGGGTAGGAGGGGTCTCTGGTGGTTTGGGGGTGGTCCCGCGGGGGGGACGGGGGAGGTTTGAAGCGGAGGCTGATCCCTGATCATGATCTGAGAGACATGGGCAGTAAGGAACGCTTGGTGGTGGGGAGGAGGAGGAGGCGGGACAGAGGGGTGACAGGGGTTGGGGGCCCCGGCTTTGGGTTTCGGGCCCTTTTTTTGGGCCAAGTGTTGCCTCCTTTTTCCAACTTTTGCTTTTCGGCATGTGACTAGACATGTTGGTGGGGGTTTAACCACCTAAGGTTTTTGCATCTACTTATGGTTTACGGCAAAGGGGCTAGGGGACATGCGGGATAAAATAAAGGGGGCTTGTCAAGAAGGCCCGGGATTGAGAGGTCTTGGCCCCCTTTTTTGACGGGGGGATAGCGGGGCGGGGGGTTTGGCTGACCGTGGCTGGGGGGGAATAATATAAGGGGGTTTTTGGGCTACCCCCCTTCCCTTTTTGAGGTGGAACCCGTACTGCACTACCCCATCGTTTTCCTCCTCGTCCAGTGTTTGAAGCGCTTCAAGAAAATTCTGCTGAAAAAGACCACGTTGGATCCGCAATGTCGTCATCATCTTAAATAAAACACGGGGGGACTTGGTCGTCCTGACTTCTCCCACCCAGGAGCTTGGGGGGGCTACAAGAAAGGGGCTAAAGGGCTTTTCCCGACCCCCCGGGATTTTTTGCGATTGCCCGGCTTCCTTCTCCTCCCCTAAGGGAAATCAGAAAAGGGGCGTAGAGCAGAAAAAATTTCATCCTCTTTGGCCTCTTGATCTTTTAACTTGCCTTCTGCCCCCAAAACCCGCATTTTGTCATAAAAAGAGGTTTTCTTAGAAAATGGATTATCCACAGTGGGGGGGGAAACCCAAAATTGGGACTGGGAGATGGGCGTTCGATTTAACAAAGGGGAAATTTCATTTAAAATTTTTCGGGGAAAAACCCTTCGGTTCGGAACGGGGTAAAAATTTTGGGGGTCCCTTCGGGGGGAACAAAGGTGCTTTTGATTGTTTAAAAATGGCTGGGAAAGAAACCTTTTTGGGCCAATGGGGCCAAAGCACTTGGGGGGAAGAAGGGGCATAGCCTGCATGACTTTGTGCAGGGGTGAACCCAATCAGGGGGACCGTCGGGATTCGGGGACGTCACCCGCCATAAAAAGCCCGGGCGTGACCCCGGGAGACCCCCCCCCTCTCACTGTCCCCTCATCAGGGAAGGTGCTGCCGGGGGCTGATGTTCTTACTGAAAAAATTTTTTTTTTTAAATATAGCGTTTTTCGGGTTGGGTGTTTTAAAGCTTGTTCAGGGGATGTTTTTAAATTTTTCCCTTATTTTTTTTTTTTTTTTGGGGTATTGGATCTGAAATCCAGTGTCGTCCACTGCAGCTGCATTTCCCATTCAAAAATCAAGTGGGATCAAAAGCCATTTCCCTTTTGTATTCTTTTAAAAGAAACAGCTTTTTAAAATTTTACTTTTTTTTCCCACTTCTTTTTTTGGCTGCTCAATTCTATTGGGGAAATTTTACATGGGGGTTTTAAAATTTAAGCTTTGGTTTTGCTGGTTGCTGCCCCCAAAGAAACCGTTTTTTTAAACGCCAAAATATAAAAATTTTTTCCTGTCCCCTTTAATTCACAAGAAAGGGTTAATTACAAACTGATCTTTTTGTTTTTTGGGGCGTAGAAAAACAGCAATTGTAACCGCTAAAAAAGTTTACTATTTTTGGGGGGGGCTCAATTCTTTGGCGCAATTTCATCCAGGGGTTAAAAAGATTGTTTTGTGGTTTTGCTGACCCCAAAAAACCGTCTTTTTCAACGAAAAAATTTTATAAATTTTTTCCCTGTAGCCTAAGTCACAAGAAAAGGGGTTAATTAAAATGTATCTCTTGTTGTTTTGGGGTAGAAAACCCCAAAATTGAAAAACCCTTACAAAACTATTTTTTTTGGGGCGCCTCAATTCTTTGGCCCCAATTTCCCTCGGGGGTTAATTAAATAATTTTTTTTTTTTTTTACAAAAAAACCCTCTTTTTAAAAACCCAATAAAAAAAATAAATTTTTCCCCCCCCTTCCCCCCCCCCTAATTTTTCCCCAACCCCCCAAAAAAAACAAAAACCCCCCCCAAAAAACCCCCCCCCCCCCCCCCCCCAAATTTAAAAAA
Organism: Phyllomedusa bahiana; assembly: GCA_025379985.1. NCBI lineage: Eukaryota > Metazoa > Chordata > Amphibia > Anura > Hylidae > Phyllomedusa > Phyllomedusa bahiana. Next base: position 22,758 of record JAODAL010031914.1, on the reverse strand, counting down.
AAATCTTCCCCCCCCCCCCCCCCCCCCCCCCCCCCCCCCCCCCCAAACCAAAACCCCTATTTTCCCCCTTTCCCTTTGGGCGCAATTTACACCCAAGGGGTTTAAAATTAAGCATTTTTTTTGCTGGGTGCGGGACAAAAAAAAAACCGTTTTTTTCAACGCCAAAATATAAAATTTTTTTCCTGTAGCCTAATTCACAAGAAAAAAGGTTAATTACAACTGTATCTCTTGTTGGTGGCGAAAGAAAAAAAGCAATTGTAAACGCTACAAAGTTTACTATTTTGTGGGGCTAATTCTTTGGCCCCAAATTTACATCCGGGGGGTTTTAATTTAAAAGAATTTTTTTGCGGTGTGCTGCCCCCCAAGAAAACCCTTTCCTTTTTTCAACGCCAAAATATATAAATTTTTCCTTTTGCCAAAGAAAAAAGAAAAGGGGTTAATTAAAAATTTTATCTCTTGTTGTGGTGGGTAAAAAAACACGCAATTTTTTAAACGCTCAAAGTATTTTTTGTGCGGTCAATTCTTTGGCCCCAATTTACATCCGGGGTTTTTTTTAAAAGCGTTTTTTGCTGGTGTGTGACAAAAAAAACCGTTTTTTTCAACGCCAAAAATTTATACATTTTTCCTGTGGGCCTAATTCACAAGAAAAGGGTTTAAATTTTCCAACTGTATTCTTTTTTTGGGTGGCGTAAAAAAACACGCAATTGTAAAAAGCTACAAAGTACTAGTTTGTGGGCTCAATTCTTTGGCCCCAATTTTCATCCGGGGGTTTTAAATTAAGCGTTGTTTTGCGGGTTTGTGTTTGACAAAAAAAAAACCGGGTTTTTTTTCAACGCCAAAAAATTTATACTTTTTTCCCTTTGTACCCTAATTCAAAAGAAAAGGGTTAAATTTAAAAATTGTACTCTTGTTTTTGTGGGCGTAGAAAACACGCAATTGAAAAACACGTAAAAAAGCTTCTTTTGGGTGCGGCTCAATTCTTTGGGGGAAAATTTACATGGGGGTTAATTAAGCGTTGTTTTGCTGGTGTGCTGCAAAATAAAACCGTCTTTTTAAACCCCCAAAATTTTATATACTTTTTTTCCTGTAGCCTAATTCATGCCCGGAGGGTTTAAATTTAAAGCCTTTTTGTGTTTTAAAAATTTGTAAAAACACAGTGTTTTTAAACGCCCCAATACAAGAAAAATTTTTCCTCCCCTTTTGGGAGTGAAAATTTAATACCCAAGGGGTTTTCCCCAAGCTGTTACGGGGTTCATTTGGAATCAAAAAACAGCGTTTTATATTTATCTTTAAAACAGATATCATCATCAAACATTTGTCTGTACATTTTCGAAAAAAAATTTTATGTCGGGACAGAGAATTCGCGGGGCTCTGCACCGGGCGAGTGCCAGGGGCCAAACATTCCGGGAAAAAGGGCCCAAAGGTTGCAGCACAGCGGGGGACGTCCCCGCGGGGGTCATCGGTGGGGGCCCCAAAACTCCCGCTGTATTAGCGGCCGTGTGTTTTTCCCAGCAACCAAGGGTATTGTTTGGGTTTTGACTGGGTCATCCTCTTCCTCTCAGATGATATCTGAAAACCCCGCCAAGAGTCGGGGGGAAATTTCAGACAAAACCCCTTTTGTTGGCTTTTGGCCCCGGGAGCGGGTCAGCGGCCCTCACCTGTCCTCGCCCGCTCTCTCCCACCCCCGGTTCCCTCACCCAAAGGATCTATATGTGGTTGGGCTCAGGGGCCACTTTATAGCGAGGATGAAACAAAATTTTAGGAGGGGAGTCAGCAGTACTTTGGGAGCGAAGAAATGGGGCCCCAAAATCCCTTTGGGTTTGGGAGTAGGCGGCCCAAAAATAGATGTTGGGGGAGTGGCAAGGGGGGGTCATGTTGTGAGAGGTCAAACCCAGGCATACCCAAAACGGGGGATGAGGACAGCCAAATGACGATTTAAAACAATAGATGATGATTTTAAACCGACCCCCACTTGGGGGCCGGGGGGGAGGCAAGGGTTATCATCGTAGGAGAAAAAGGGGGTTTAGCTTGCGGGGTCAGGCAGCGGCCCCGCCCGCAAGTGGGGATGTGGCCGTGGGGTCAGCAGGTTTGCAGCCGTGTGAGGTCGGGAGCCAACGGCCCCGGGGGGAAAAAACCCGCTTCGCAGGGCCAACAAAGTAGGGCACAAAGGGGGTTTTAGCGAGGCAGCGGGGAGCCCGTAGTCATCAGTGCGGAGCGTTTTGGGGGGTAAAATCCGATTTCTCGGGCCCGGGGTGGGAGTTCTTTGCTAAGACATCGGAGGAGACGAATATGGGGAAAATGTAGGGAAACTGTAAACAGAAAGTGTTTCGTGGCCAGGGGGGCTAAAAAATTTGGGACCACGGCCCTGCGGGCAACACATGCGCGTCAAACCCTCCGGTGGCCCCGGAGAAAAGGGGTCAGATGTGGTTTGGGCCATCCTGCCGCCGCAGAACAGGGAGCAAGGGAGCAGCGGCCGTGGGGACCATGCCATTGCAGCCGGGCCAAAGGGTCCCCCCCTCTGGCAAGGGAGCTGTTTCTCTTTGACATTTATTTTCCCCGGTCCAGGTTTCTCCTGCTCCTCGTTTACCCCAAGGGGGCCAGCAGCGTTCAGCGAGGCGATTGAAAAAAAGACAACGTATGCGTTTTCCCGCCCAACCTAAGGGGCAGCAGCTGGGCCGTGCTCCTGTCCAAAATTTTTTGGTACTGCCCGTTTCCCTCCCCTTTTCCAAATGGAGGGGCTCTGCACCCTTCAGAGAACAAATGGCTGTTTTGCCGAGCCAGAGGGGGAGTTCCAAGCCTTATTTTTTTTTCCAAAAAAAGGGAGTACCAGCACTTTTTAAATATGGGAGAACAGAGGGTTTGGGGCAGGCCTTGGGCTTATCGGTTTGTTCCAAAGGTGCTGGCAGCGCGGACCCTCTGGAAGCTGTAACTACGGTCAGGGGGCCGTACATTGTCCTTTTCGGGCCCACTGGGGGGAATGTCTTCCCGCTCAGGCACACCAACAATTTTGGGCAGGAGACGCCCCCTTTCTCCTTCCCATTTTCAAAAAATGCTGCACCTGCGCAATGGGCCGCCCCCCTCCCCCACCACCACCCCATCTCAAGGGCCCCCACAAGTACTGCTCCTTTACCAATGTGTAGGGCCAAAGGGGTTTACGCAAATTCTAACCCCGGCTTTGGGTCGGGCGAACAAAGTACACAGGGGAGGAACTGTCCGCGGGCATGCAGGGAAAAAATCGGGGGGTTTTGTGGCTTTCTCCCCGCCAACTGCAAAAACGGAAAACCCTGGGAGGGGCAATGGGAGGAAAAATGGTGTCCGCGTGCCCGGGGAGGGGTGGTCCCTGCGCCCTGCCCTGGCGCAGTGTTCAATTTTGGTTGTTTAAAAGGTTCCTGAAAGTCTTCCACCGATCTTCAAGGGCCCTTTTGAAAGTGGCCCGGGGGAAAATGTGCATGCAATTTATCCTTTCGTACAAATCCAGGGGAAAACCCCCCCTCGAATTGCAGCGGGGAGAAAGGCCTCCCCCAAAAACTTGAAATTTCGATGTTTCCCCCGCTGGGGAAATTTCCCGCCCGCACATGTTGGACCGGCTGTATGAACAGAGAAAAGGCCTTTTAAAGAAATTTTTTTATGATCCCGGCAGCAGAAGTACTCCCCTTTTGTTTTTTTTGATGTCAGCCAGTGGAGCTCATGCGTGACACCTGCCGGGTTTTTTGAGGGCCCTTCGAGGAGGGGACGTTATTTGTCAGTCACCAGGCTACGGGTGAAAAAACGTCATTCCCCTGGGTTTATGTCCCGGAACAGATGCTGAAAAAAATTGGGCTGGGCAGGGGATGGAGTGTGGCGACTAACATCTCATTTGGGGGCTGGGGTTTCCCCCCCCGGGGGTTTACGGGAAAAGGGGAGGAGGAGGAAGGGGGAAATTTGGGGCGAAGCTTTGTTGGTGAAATGAGGGGGATTTTCTACCCAAAGGGGACAAGGGTAGGAGGAGCAGGAGGAGCTGGAGGAGGTGGATGGAAGGGTGGGAAGATGGGGAGGGTGACCCCAAAACACCGTGGGGAGTATACAGTGGAAAAAGGAGACAGGGAGCCCCTCCCCTTTCCTTTTGCAGATGGCCAGCAGGGATGCTTAAAATTTTCCCGGCTAGTGACAGCCGAAAAAAAAAAAAAAATTTGTCAGCACCGGGCAGAGGGGTGACTTTGGCTCTCCACCCTATTGGGCCCTGCTACCCGGGCCAAAAAAGGGAAACCTTTTTTCCCAGCTATTTAAAAGGAAGGGCAAACTCAATACTATAGGAAAATCCTCCGTAATCGGTTTTGGGCCCTGCCTATGTGCGGCTCGTCCCTCCTCTGGGAAAGGTTTTTTGAACCGGGGGGGGTTTTCCCCAGCGCTCACGTACTACTCCGCGGCTTTCTGGGGGTAGGTGGGGGGGGTAGGAGCAGTAAAGGGTCCATCAGTAGTAAACCCAAGTCTGGAGTCACTATGAGCAGCTTTCCCTTTACCCGCCTAGTGAGGGGGGGTTGTTGCCCAGCAGCAGCAGCAGCAGCAGGACCCGGGCAGTCCCCGAAAACCAAAAGATTGTGGCCTACTTTGGGGCCCGCACTTTTGCCACCCCAGTTAGAAGGGTCCCCTGGATAATGGGCAGCCAAATGGGGTGTGTGGCCGCCCAAATTGAGGTTTGCAGTGGAGAAAGCTGTCCTTTTCCCGGCCAAATAGTGTGCTCAGAGGGGGGGGTGTTCAGGTTTTGGGGGGGGGGCCCATCGTACCCCCAGGAGAACCCGCTTGTCCACGGGAAATGTGGAACGACTTTACCTTTTTTAAAGATGAATCAGGCGTGGATCGGCCCGGTTTTCACCACCAATGCCTTAGGGCGTTTGGGGCTGGGTTCAAAATACCCCGCTCCCGCCCCTATTTGATGCCGCCACCCGGGTGATGCCACAATTTTTGCTGAAGTTTTTTCCTTTGCCTACCCCCATCTTTTTCCAAGGGGGTGGTTTTTGCCAAACCCCCCTCAACACTCTGTCATTGTGCCCCCCTCTTGACCTCCTTTCGCTGTGCTGTTCTGTTGCCATGACTTTCCCCAATGTGTCATTTTGCCACTGTCTGACCTCATGTGCTGCTGGGCTGCTGCCATGTCCTAAAAACTGTGTTTATTTTGCCCTAAACCTTTACCTCATTTCTGCTGCTGCCCAGACCCCCCACTTAGTCCCTTGTTCCAATCTGTGGCTTCCCCCCTGTTTTGCCACCCCCAGGGAAAGTCATTGTGCCCCTCTCTACCCCATTTCTGCGGGTGTGACTCCTGCCCGGGGGCCCCCACACTGTGTCATTGAGCCACTGCCGACTTCATGCTGCTGCCGCCGTGAAACCCCCGCTCTCGTTTATTTGCCATTTGGGGTTCCTCCTGTTTTTTCCCCCCTCCAGAATGTCATTGTGCCCCTGCCTGATCTCATTTCTGCTGTGTCGGGTCCTCCCACTGTGGGGATTTTGTCACTCTGTGGGCCCAATTTCTGTTTTGCCGCCCCCCAGAAAGTCTTGTGCCCCTGCTTTTTCCCCATACTGCTGCCGCCGTTTACCTCCCCCACTGTGTTTATTGTGCCCTCTGGGCCAATACTTTTTTTGCCCCCTCCAGAATGGGCATTGTGCCACTGCTGATCTCATACTGCTGCCGCCCTGCCTCCACACTGTGGATTGTGCCAAATTGTTGGGCCCAATATGTTTAGCCGCCTCTAGAATTTTCATTGTGCCACTGCCTGATCTCCCTACTGCTGCTTCCGTGACCTCCCCCACCGTGTTTATTGTGCCCCCTCTTGGCCTAATACTGTTTTGCCGCCCCCAGAATGGGCTTTTTGCCACTGCCTGATTCATGCTGAGCGGGCGTGACCTCCACACTGTATCATTGTTTCCAATCTGTGGCCTAATTTCTGTTTTTTCCCCCTCCCAGAATTTTCATTGTGCCCCTGCCTGGGGCCCCATATTTCTGCCGCCGTGACCTCCGCCTCGTCATTTTCCACTCTGTGGTTCCTCGTGTTTTTTCCCCTCCAGAATGTTCATTGTGCCCCCGCCCGACTCAAAGCTGCTGTTGGGTGCCGCCGGGCACCTCCAACCCCTCTTTTCACTTTAAAGTTGCCACCCGGGGTCTCAGGTTTTTTTTTCCCGCTTTCGCTTGGGGTTTACTTTTTCAGGGTTAAAATTCCCCCTTTAGTTTTTTGGTCGTTTGGGCCTCTTAAGTGCCCGGGAATTTTATAGTGAAGCGATTTAAGAGTGGCGGCAGTTTTTCTGGTGTATACTAAACCCCAACATTGTATGGGGAGCAAAAAAAAAAACTCCCTCTGCATATTTAAGCATGGGCAAAAGTTTTCGCACCCGGCCCGGGTCTGTGCCAAAATGGGAAAAAGCTGCTTTTTAACCCTAATTTTGTGCCAAAGTAATTCGGAACAAACGAAATTTTTTGGAAAAAATTTGGCGAAATACCCCAATTTGAATTTTTTTAGGGGAAAATTTGCCCATCTCTAGAGTTGACTTTTTGGGGTGCTTTTTATTTTTGGAAGGTTTCTGATGATGCTGATGGGCAACATTTTTGGCCGTGACTGGGGGTGGGAGGGAAGACTGCTTGGGTGCAGGTTTCATTAACCACTGAAGGAAGATTTGGGGACGCTGTTCGTTGCTGAATTCACAGGGCCCTGACCCCGCGATACATGCCTGACGGGCCCCCAACGACGATCCACTGGATGTTGTTGTGCCCATGAAAGGGCACCTTTCTTCGACCTCTCCCCCCCATGTTTCCCACCCCCCCTTTGCTCGTTTCCATGAATTTTGCTCCATGTTCAGAAATATAAAAAATTTTAGAAGGTATGGAAGGTTTTGGAAAGTCTTTATTAAAAAACGGAAAAACACCTTTTCTCAAATCCCTCAAAAACAAAAAAATTGTGGATTAAATTTAACTGCAAAGTAGTTATAACAAAGCTTGACTGACCAAAAAATGAAAAAAAACACCTGTCTGAAATGTATACGGTATTTAAAATATTTTTTGGGACCTTTCAATTCACCCGTGGTGACTACAAAATTGCTATATTCAAATTTAACTGCAAAGTAGATTATCAACAAAGTGGCCTGCGCCCAAAGTAAAAAAAAAAAGATCCGTAATGTATTTGGATAATAAAAAGGGATTTTTTTCCCTTCAATTCACCTGTGGTGACTACAAAAAATTTCTGTATTCAATTTAACTTCAAAATAGATCTATAAAAAAGCTGGCCGCGCCAAAAGGAAAAACATGTATTGTAATGTATTGGATAAAAAAAGGTATTTTTTCCACTTATCAATTCCCCGTGGGGACACAAAATTGCTGTATTCAAATTTTAAAGCAAAGTAGACTATCACAAAGCTAGCCTGCGCCCAAAATGAAAAAACATGTACTGAAAAGTATTCGGATAATAAAAGGGATTTTTTGGCACCCATCAATTCACCTGTGGTGACACAAAATTGCTGTTTACATTTAAGTGCAAGGTGCCCCAATTAACAAAGCTGAGTGCGCCAAAGTAAAAAAAACCGTATCTGTAATGTATTCGGATAATAAAAGATATTTTTTGGCACTATCATTCACCTGTGGTGACTACAAAATTGCTGTATTCACATTTAAGTGCAAGGTGCCCTCAATGAACAAAGCTGTAGTGCCCCAAAAGTGAAAAAACACGTATCTGTAATGTATTCGGTAATAAAAGGTATTTTTTGGCACCTATCAATTCACCGGGGTGGACTACAAAAATTGCTGGTATTCACATTTAAGTGCAAGGTGCCTCAATGAACAAAGCTGTAGTGCGCCAAAGTGAAAAAACACATATCTGTAATGTATTCGGAAAATAAAAGGTCTTTTTTGGCACCTATCAATTCACCTGTGGTGACTACAAATTGCTGTATTCACTTTTAAACTGCAAAGTAGATCTATCAAAAAAGTGGCCTGCGCCAAAGTAAAAAAAAACAGTATCTGAAATGTATTCGGATAAAAAAAGGTATTTTTGGCACCTTTCAATTCACCTGTGGTGACTACAAAATTGCTGTATTCACTTTTAAGTGCAAGGTGCTTCAATGAACAAAGCTGTAGTGCGCCAAAGTGAAAAACACATATCTGTAATGTATTCGGATAATAAAAGGTATTTTTTGGCACCTTTCAATTCACCTGTGGTGACTACAAAATTGCTGTATTCACATTTAAGTGAAAGGGTGCCTCAATGAACAAAGCTGTAGTGCGCCAAAGTGAAAAAACACGTATCTGTAATGTATTCGGAAAATAAAAGTTATTTTTGGCACCTATCAACCTGTGCTGACTACAAAATTGCTGGATTCTAATTTAACTGCAAGGTGGCTATATCAACAAAGCTGAAGGGGCAAAATTGAAAAGAACACCTATCTGAGATGTATACTGATAATAAAAGTGGAGTTTTGCATCTAACAAAGAGCCCTGCAGTTATAAAAAAGGGATTGTACCCAATAAAGTTCGGGCGGGCCCAAAATATCCGGGAAAATATTTCAATGAAAATGTTAAAAATAAAGCATTGCAGTGCAATGTCTACACTAAGGGCCACGTATAAAGATATTTTTTGGCACCTATAAAATTCATCTGTGGTGACTAAAAAATTTGCTGTATTCACATTTAAGTGAAAGGGTGCCTCAATAAACCCAAAGCGGGTAGGCGCCAAAGTGAAAAAAACGTATTGAAATGTATTCGGATAATAAAAGGTTTTTTTTGGCCTATCATTCACCTGGGTATTTACAAAATTGCTGTATTAAACTTTTTTAAGTGAAGGTCCCCAAATTGAACAAAGCTTTTAGTGCGCCAAAGTAAAAAAAAACCACATATCTTTTAAGGGTATTGGGAAATAAAAGGTTTTTTTTTGGCACCTACCCAAATTAAACCTGGGGTGATAAAAAATTGCTGTATTCAAAATTTAACTGAAAAGGGTAGATCTATCAAAAAAGCGGGCCCTGCGCCAAAGGGGGGGGGGGGGGGGAAAAAACCACGTACTAAATGTTTTCCAAAAATAAAAGAAATTTTTTGAAACTTTAAATTCCCCTTTGACTACAAAAAATTGGGGGTGTCCTTTCCATTTAAGTCAAGGTGCTTCAATAAAACAAAGCTAGTCCAAAAAGAAAAAAACCAATTTAATTTGAATTCGGAAAATTTAAAAAGTTTTTTTTTGGCCCATAAACCCTGTGTGACTCCCAAAATTGTTTGGTTTTCTAATTTAACTGCAGGTGGCTATTAAAACAAAGGGAAAGGGGCAAAATTGAAAAAAAAACCCCATCTGAATGTTACTAAAATAAAAGTGGAGTTTTGCATCTAAAAAGAGCCCTCATTTTCTAGAAAAATGGTATCCTAATAAAAGTTCGGTTTCCCCAAATACCCGGGAAATATTTAAATAAAAAAACTTTAAATTAAAAAAGCTATTTGCAGTGCAATTTTTACACAAAGGGGGCCACATGAAATGAAGCTCGCCGGGTCGAGGTGCCTTTTTTCTCCAGTTTCCCCGGAATCCCCCTGATTTTTTGTCGGGGAGGGGGCCCGCCTAAAATTAAAACCCCGGGGTTTAAAAGTCCGCCGCCCTCCCCCAGGTGTCGGGCGCTTTCGGGGGGAAAAATTTTGGGGGAAGTCGGCGCTGCTTCTGAAAATTGTCCCTGGGGGTAGGGCAAACATAAAAGGGGGGAAAAAAACCGCCACGCCCGCCATTTGCGTGGGGCACAGGGGGGACAGGGGGCGCTGTGCGGCGCTGCGCCGAAGATTCGTCGTCCGGGGAATGCCCTCTTTAGGGGGGGCGGGGGGAAAATCGCGGGGCCCCCGCCAGTTGGGGGGCGCATCCCGGGCCCTTAGGCCCCGGCGGGATTTCCCCGGAAAATCTGTTCCGATGCGAGCCAGGCTGGAGCGGTGAAAAAATCATTTCCATATGTTTTGGGCGGAGAAATAAACCCAAAAACCCCCTTTTTATAAAGGCGTTTTTACATTTCGGAAAAAGACTAAAACATTAAAAAAAAAAATTACCAAAAAAAAAAATTTCATTTTTTCCAATACCCTAAGCCCAAGAATTGGATATTGGAAAGGGCCGGGGGAAATACAGTATTTAAAATTTCTGAAAACCTATTCTCTTTGGTCCCCAAGAAAGGGGGGCCAAATCAGAATAGGGGGCGACCCCGGAACTATTAAAACCTATGGGCGGGATTGACCAATCAGAACCCCACGGCGGGACTGTTCAAAATCAGTAAAAATGCTAAAAACAGTGTTTGGCTGGATAACGGGGGTTTGGGGCTATCTCACCAATCAAATAGGAGCAAAAAAAGGGGCCCATCTAGGCTAGGGAAAAGTTTAGCCCAAAATCAGAAATCAGCGACAAAGTCCCATTCAAAGCCTAGGGGGAAGTTTCCCACCAATCAGAACCCCACGGGGGGACATTTTCAAAAACAGTAAAAAGGCAGAAACGCCCGATTTTGGTTAAAAGCATGGGGGGGCTCGTTCAGCTTAGCCATTCGGGAGCGCGAGCTGCTTTCTCAAAGATTTCTTTTGGGGAATTCGAAATTTTTAAAAGAGGCCCCGTTTTTTGGCCCAATGGGGGAGCGAGCGACCTCAGGGGTTTTTTCTAATCAATCGGGTATAAAAGTGAAACGGCTGAAAAAAATTATAACACTACAGAAGTTGTGGATGTGTTTTAAAACAACGAATACTGATGGGGGTAACGAAAAAAAAAAAAAAGACCAAAAAATTTCATGTTTATTTTTTTTTAATTTCTTTGGCCAAGGTTTCAATGGGTTATGGGTGCATAAAAAATTAAAAAATTAACATGATTTTCTTATTTAAAATTTTTTATTTCGTTAGCCACATTTTTGTTTTCCCTTTTATAACACAGGCCGTTTCCCTGTAGGGGTTAAAATTTGTTTTTAGCCATGTACGGGTTTTATACCAATTGCATTAAAAAACCCCCAAGGGGGGGCGTCGCTCCCCTCCCCCATTGGCCCAAAAATTTGGGCCCCCTTTTTTAAAAATTTCGATTCCCATAAAACCTATGAAAAGCAGCTCGGGGCCTGTTGGCAAAGGGAACGAGCCCCCCCCTGCTTCAACCACCGCTCTTTTTCTACTTTTTTATGTATTTTGAACTGTCCCCCCCTTTTTAATATGATTGGTTTCCCTTTTTCTCAATAGGATAGGGAAAGGGGCCCCCTGTCCCCTCCCCATTTGATTGGGCAATTCTCCTCCCTAGGGGCTAATGGGGGGCATTGTCGCTCCTATTTGATTTGGGGTGGTTTTTTGCCGACCCTTTAAATAGCTTTTCAAATTTGAATTTTTTTTTTTCTTTTTTTTCCCCAATTCCCCTCTATGGCAATTCCCTATGAGTTTCCCGGGCTCGGCGACGAAAACCCTTTTTCGGGTTTTTAACGCTTTATTTTTTAAAAAAAGTGTTTTTGGGCTTTATCCCGAGATTTTTACACTGTATAAAAAAAATTTGGGTTTATTAAAAACTTTATGCCGCGCGGCGTGAGCGCCGAGATTTTTAGTGCGCCCCCTCTCTCCATAAGTTAAAAAAGGGAAAAGTAGCTCGCGCTCTTATTGGCTGAGCTGCCGAGACCCCCCCTAAACTCAGCCAATAAACTCTTTTCTGGGCTTTTTCTGTATTTTTAATTATCCCGCCCTGGATTTTTGTTGGCAAACTTCCCATAGGGGAGAATGGGCTTTGTCCTTTCCCATTCCCGATTTGGTTTAGTAGCCGAGGGCCCCCCCTGCTCAGCCCAAACAGCTCTTTTCAAAAAATTTTTTTCTGTATTTTGAATTATCCCCCCCGGGGATTTTGGGTTGGTCCCAATTTTTTCCCCATAGCTTTTAAAGGTTCACTGTGTCCGATTCTGGGTTTGGCGGGTTTTTTTGCCGACCAAGGGGAAAAAAGGTTTCAGATTTTGAATTATTTTCTTTTCCGGGGAAAATTTTCAATATAAAATTTTTTGATATTGCCCGTTCTAGATTTGGAAAAGTGATTTTTTTTTTTTTTTATTATGTGTATTTTTTACGTGCCTGCAAACCCCCGAACGTTTTCCGCCTTTAAAAAAGGGGGATTTTTTTTCCCATTCATACTCCTGCTGCACGGGGGGAGCGCCGAGATTTTCCCGTGGGGATCTTGATCTGGCCTTTTCCTCCCCATGTTCCGTTCTTTTTCAAAATTCGCCTCCGCCGAGCATTTTCCCCAAATTTCTTGTCGGGGAAGACGTTGAGACTTCTGTCGGATCTTTTGATCCCCTTTCCCCCCATGTTCGGAAACCCGCCTTTCCCCCCTTCGCCTCTGCCGGGGGATTTAGACCAAAAAAAAAACCCGGTCTGTTGTCGGAGCTACCCGGGCCGGGGTTTGGCAAGCCGCGATGGGACATGCCTCGGGCTTTCACGCGCCGCGTCCCGCCCCCGGGAAAGGGCCCACCCCTGCGCCCCCCCCCCGGAACCCCCCCCCCCCAAGGGGCCCCCCCCCTTCATGCGGAACCCCGGGGGGCGGGGTGGCGAACGCTGTTCGACAGGGGGGATTCGGGGGGGGGAGGGCAGGTTTCCCAAAAAAAGCGTAAAGCCCTTCATTCATGTCCCCTAATCTTGGTGAACTTTATCCAGTATTCTTATAAACCTTTTCGGGGGTTTTCCCCGCGGCCCCCCCCCCCCACTACCTACTGTGACTTTACAGCGTTTTGATGCCCTTTAAAAATTTTCCCACCTAACTACATAAAAAATCTTCCCAAACCTTTATTAAAAAACTTTTTAAGGAAACCCCAGCTTTTAAAACTAAACTTTCTTGTGAAAAAATAGGGAAAAAATTTTGCTGAAGGGTGTTTGGGGCCCCAGGGAAGCGAAAGTCCGACTGCTATGAGACGCTGGGGCACGGGTCATGAACAGGAAGGGGTGGGTTTTATGGGAAAAAAGAGGGTTTTGATTTTTCCAGCCAACGCAACCCAAAAAACCCCGTCATGACTCCCCAACATCTCACCCTGCTCTATTTTTTAAGGGATTTCTGGGGGGCCAAAATGGAAAAGGAAGCGGGCCCAAAATGGCGCGATATTAAAAAGATAAGCCCCAATTTTTAACCAAATTACGCCCTGATCTAAAAATTTTTGATCAAAATAAAAACTGTGCCGGGTTTCAACTTTGTCGATAATAAAAAACGTCAAAACTAGGTTTTAAGGCCCAAATGACTACAACAACCCCTTCCCATTTTTCGTCTTCTGCAATTTAAAAACTAGGCCAGAAGCCCTTAATCAAGTCAAATTTATTTTTAACCATGAAACAAAAGTGTCTAACAGTCTAACTGTCAGAAATTGAACTCCCGGATTCTTGGTTCCCAGGCGACGGCTCTTTCACTGAGCTATTTGCTCCCCCTGGGGCAGCTCCCTGCTGAAAATTTACCTAATTTTCCCCCGTTCCCCTTTGTTTTGGTCTTGAAACCCTGTTTGGGTCCCCCCATGTTTAAAGGGACTTTTATTTAAGCCCAGCCTTTTCATTTTCCTCCTTAGAAAAATTTTTGTACTCTGTGGTTTAATTTTAGCCGATTGTGCTCTTCGCTGTTGTGTTCTGACTCTATTGTGCATCGACCTTTTGGGGTTTTTCCCCGGGCTACGTTCCTTTCCTGCTCCCTAAACTGCCGCCCGGGGGGGATTTGCACCGCCCCTTTTTTTTCCCCTTTCCCGACTACTATTCCTGCCTGCTCCCAGTACCGAAAAACCCCCCGACGGTTTTACCCCACTTCTGGGGTCTGCTGACCACGCTTCTACAAGGAAAGGGAACCTTTGTAGTTTAAAAACCCAAGACTCCAACCCCGTTTCCCGCTTTTTCAGAATAATCCCCTCCCAAAAATTTGGGGTCCCTTTGGGGGAAAAGTGGCTTTAGCTTCAAATTTGGGGGGACTTTTCAAAAAAATTTTCTAAATTGCAAACCCTGGTCGGACCAAAAAAAAGGAAAGTAATTGGGGCTTCAAAGGCAACTTCGGGGAAAACTAAAACCGACTCAGAAATTTTAATAAACCCCCTGCCTCTGGGCCCCCAAAATTTAATGGGGGTCGTCACCATTACCGAGGGTTCTTGAATCAATGGGCGGATTTATTTTCCCAAAAGCCGTTTTTTTTCTCCCCCCCACCCGTGATAAAAAAAAGAGGTGTTTATAATCAATCTTTTGACAAAACGAAACTCTGGGATGGGGCCCCGCCTTATGTGGAAAAGAACTGTGCCTTCTCAAAGACTTAATGATTTATCACTGCTAAAGAATCAAGGGTTTTTAGATCCCCAAATTTTTGTGCCAAGCCAAGGCAAAAATTCCTAATCTGGGGGCAAAGGGGGGCGCTTAGTTGCTAATACACAAACCGAATTCCCCCTCGCTGGGTTTGTGACACCAATGGGAATTCCCGCAGCCCAAGGGTCAATTTTTGAACCCCCGGGGTTTTCAGAACTGGTGAAAGGGTGAGAGGGAATCCCGAAAAAGCCAAAATTAAAACTGAGGAATAGATAAATTACAAACACAAAATCTATTAACCATTCCCTTAAAAAAAAACTTTTAAAATTAAATCCATAAAAATCCAAAGCAAATAAAAATTTTTAATCAAAACCTAAACAGGGAAGGGAGACAATAGTGCCCCCGGGGGTAAAATAAAATAACTAAACTATCCCTGTCAGGACACCCATTTCTTCCCTCAAAAAAGGGGGAAAAACCACCCCGAAAAGGGGGGACCCCCGAAAAAGATGTCCTCTGTATGGGGGCCCATCTTTCCCCCCCCAAAATTGTTATAAGAGGGCATACAGTAAAAGGGTTTAAAGAAAAATGTTACAACACACTAATATTTAAATAAGTAATATCAGATACTGACAAAAAATGCCACAAAACATTCTTTTTAATATCCCCCATTTCAGTGTTTCGTCCCAAACTCAGGGGCTTCCCCCCAAAGGGGTACAAGCAGATCAATAACTAAAAAAACATGGTTGTGTTTTGATAAGGATAAAAACAAATTTTTTCTAGAAGAGTTTTGGTCATTCCGCGGTAGTGTTTCCCCGAATGGCCCCCTTGACTATCCCCAGATCAGAGATGAAGACCCAAATTGGTGTACTCCAAACGGGTTTGGGGTTTCCGGGGAAGGGAAAATTCCCGGTCAGGAGGGAAAATTTTTTGGATTTAAAATTTGCCTTTTAAATAACATTGCGAGCAGAACAAAAACCACCCCAATTGATTGGAAACGTTGAAAGGATTACCTTTATCTTTTGGGCCTGTAAATCATGAAAAAAATAACTTAATCGTTTGAACCTAATATCTTAAAAATATCATTTTTTCATTCATTTTTCTCCCAAGGTTTTCCCGTGATTTTAGGGGAAATTTCCCTGATTTTAAATTTTTACAATCCTTCTATCAACTGGGAAAAAAAGGGGTGTTACCTTTTTCCCTTTTGATACTGTGGGACAATTTTCATCCAAAGTTTTTGTCCCAAAAAAAAAAACAAGTTTCCCAGATTTTCAGCAGACTTTGATAAAAATTTCCCCCCCAGTACCAAACAGTTTTAGCAAGTCCTTTAGCAAAAGAATTTCTATCAAATACCTCCCCAACGGCCTTAAAGACCCGTCCCTTTTAAAATTGCTTCCCCGGACCACCATTCCCTTTTTTGGGGGGTTTTTCAAAACCCTTTTGAACCAGAATTAAAAATACCCGGGAATATTTTGAGGGAAAAAGTTTAAAAAATGGCTTCATTCGACTTCCTCATTTCCCCCGGGTGGCCCCCTGTTCTTTGTTTAAAAGAAAGACTCAACCCTGCGACCCCATTAACGGGCTAAAAGAATAAAAAAAAATTACTATTAAAAAATTTAAAATCCCCCTTTCCCCTTTAAATTTTTGAGTTGGGGGAAAACTCCGCTCTGCCAAATATTTAAAAAAACTAAATTGGAGGGGTTACAAACTCTACACATTCATTTTCCCGGAGATTAGTGGAAGACCCGCCTTTGAACCAAAAATATGGGCATTTTGGAATTAAACCCAGTTATTCATTCGGCCCTTTTTGGGTTGGGCCCCCCCTACCTTCCAGCTTTTCATTGATGATGTGGTTTTCGAGACTTCTTAGCCCCAAATTTTTGGGTTTTTGTAAACCCTTTATAACATTTTATTTTCAACCCCTTTAGGGAAAAATCGCACACATTTCAAATTTGTTTCCCGGAACGACTCAGAATAATAAATTTTTTTAATTTTTAAAACGGAAAAATGTGAAAATTTAAACAAAAACCAAAAACCCCAAATTTTTTTGGAAATTATCTTCCCCAAAGGGGCTAATATGGGCCCTAAATAAAAACAAAGCTGTGGGGGAAAGGGCCCCCTCCAAAGGGGAAAATTTTTAAAGGGAAATTTAACATTTAAGGGTTTTCTAATTTTTTTCATGAGATTCATAAAAGAAATTCTCCAAGATATTTTTCCCCAATTTCAACCCTTTTCAAAGAAAACCCAAAGGGATTTTTATGGTTCCAGAGGCCCCAAAAGCTTTGACAAATTAAGACTTATTTTACTTCTGCACCAAAATGGGCCATCCCCAAAACCTGAATTACCCTTTTATTGTTGGGAAATTGATTTCCCAGACTCTGCTGTGGGGGTTCCTGTTTTCCCAAAGTCCCGGGGAAAAAAAAGCAATTCATCCATTGCATTTCTTTCCCTACATGTCCCCTGCAAAAAAAACCATGACATTGGAAATAAAGAACTGTTTTTGTCATTAAAGTTTCCTTTTCTAATGGGGGACACCCTTTTTGGGTGGGGCCCCAAAATCCCATAAATGACTTTCGGGCCATAAAAATTTAGATTCATCCGTACAGCTAAGAGAAAAATTGGCCCAAACAAGCCCCGGTTTGGGCCTTATTTTTCTTTAGTTTCAAATTTATTATTTCTTATCGACCAGGGGTTTAAGAAAAAGGCAAAAGGCCCGATGCTTGTCCAGGGTTTGGGAACCCCAGGAAAGGGCTAAAAAAGGAGGGCAAAAAATTTGTCTTCAAAAATTTTGTTGAAAAATTCACTCGAAAGAATTTCAGCAAAATTTAGAATGGATAAAAAGAATACTCTTTTCTTAACCGGCTTTTAAAGATGTAATCTTCTTTAAAAAAAGGGTTTTGAAGGCAGGAACACAATTAAATTTTAACCCAATCCGGTTTGACTTGAAGTCCTCAAACTGAATGATTTTAAACTCGCAGGTCACCCGAGTCATTAAAAAATTCGAACTACTGCTTCGTTCATTTTGGGGGGCCTAATTGGGAAAAAAAGTATAAAAAATCACGGGTAAACCGCAAAATTTCCCCCCCAAAATTTTAAAATTGGTGATAATGTTTGGGCTATCACTAAAAATCTAAAACATATGTTTTCCCTCTCCAAAGTTGGGGTCCCGAAATTTTTAGGTCCGTTTTCCCGATTTTGGGACAAATTAACGAAGTTGCCTTTTCCTTTTTAAAAAAATTCTTTAACCAGCCCAAAAATCCCCCCCCGGGTTCTCCCTGTCATTGCTCAAGCCATTTAAAAGAAAACCCCCTTTTCCCCCGAAATTTACCCCCCCCTCCCTTGCCCAGTTAAAAAATCCAAAGGGGAAGAAGAATAAAATTTTGCTGAAAAAATTTTGGACTCTAGAATTTTCGAGGACAATTGCAATATTTTTGTAAAAAGGGAAAGGGGTTATGGAACCCGGGAAAAAAATTTTATGGGAACCAGAAAAAGGGTTTACGCCCTAGGTTACAAAGGGCCCCTTTTTATCAGGACCCTCCAGAAAAACCACTCCTGAGATGTCCCGGGGGCCATCCTGAAAAAGGGGGGACTCTTTCCCTTTCCCCGGGGGGCCTTTTTCCTGAGTATTTTTTCTCCTCTGGACAGCTCCTCTGCTGAACTTTACCAGTTTTCCCCGTTTTCCCCTTTGTTTTTGGGCCTTGTCCCCTTTTTTGGCTCCCTCCCCTGTCTAAATTTTTCTTCCTATTTAAGCCCAGCCTTTCACTCCTCCTTGGAGATTATTGTCCCGCCGGTTATTCTAGCCGTTTTTTGCCTTTTTTGCTGTTTTTCTGACTCTTTTTCATCGACCTTTTGGCCCTTTTTTTCCTGAAATCGATTTCCCGCCCGTTCCCAAACTGACGCTGCCCCGGGTTGTGCCCCCGACCTTTGGTTCCTTCCTGACTAGATTCCCCGCCTGCTTTCCCCAATACCGAAACCGCCCGGGACGTTTTTTACCCACTTCTGGCTCTGCTGACCAAAAGCTTCTTTCAAGTAGGTAAACTTAGAGTTGCAACCTAAGACTTTCCCAAACCCAAACTCCTATCGTTCCCTAACATTACTGATCCTTTGGGAAATTAAAAAAAATTTTTTTATATATTGTAAAATAAAATATATTTTATATATATATAAATTATTTAAAAGGGTTTTGGGCCCCCAAGGCATTTCATTTTGATTTTTCCTGCTTTAGCTCTTAGTTTTTCAAAAATGGTGTGTGAAATGTTTTGAACTGCTAAAATGTGCCAGCAGGTTGTCACCGCATGCCTTTTTCCACAATGGACGCTAAAATCAAGAAAAGGTCCGTTGATGATAAGTGTGAGAAAATACAATGTAGTGAGGGTTAGAAACTTCGCTTTTAGTTAGGGGGTTATGGTTCCAAAATCCTATGAACCAGCATGGGAATTGTTTTTTCCCCTGCACATCCCCAATTGAGGTTTCTTTTACTTTTTTTTTTTTTGCACGTTTGAAAATTTAAAGGTACGAGGACAGGATTTGAATAAGCCCTGGGGTGGAACAGTCACTAAAACATGAGAGACTTGTTGTGTTTCCGGGCAGGAAGAAATGCCCAATGTGCCAGTTTTTTGACGAGACACCAAGGAGGGTTAAACAAACTTTTGTAGAATCGTGGGCGAAAGTAAAGAGTGACCGGGGCCCAAACGTTGGCCCCAGGGCCCCCTGCATCAACATCACAGGTCCCAATTTGCTTCAATGTGGGGTCCATTCGTCCCCAAACAGCACAGCACCTTTGGAACACCCCCCTTTTCAGGCAGAACTTCACCCCACTCCCAAAGATTTCTCCCTGTCTTTTCCTCATCTCCCGGCCAGATACCTCCCCTCGGCACCTTTGGTCCCAAAACATCTTCACCGAGATTGCCAAAAAACCCACAGTATGCTTCTAGCACCCTGATTGCAGAAGTGACCGTGCCCCTTTCCCAAGTTGGGGCACTGCGTCCCCCCCCTTTTAAGTGGTGTATTGCACCATTAAAGACTGGCAGGAAATTGCATTCAATTTTGCAATTGTAACGCACGGGTATGGGTCCCCTGGACCACGCAAGCATTGGGTAGCGGCCACGCCAGGGAGGGGGGCAAAGTAGATCCCGGTTTTAACCAACCCCGCCCAAAGGAGGAGGATTTTGGGGCTGGGGTTTACCGGTCGTCCCCTGGGGGCGATAGCTTGCGGTTAGCCGGGGGGCCCCCAGCGAGGTACCCAAATGAAAAGCAAACTCTATCAAAGGTCAGGCAAACGGGTCAGGGCGGGCACGGAATTCAAGGTCATAACGTAGCAAAAGTCAGGTACAGGGGGCAAACAGGAAACTGAAGAACGGGGGGAAAGTGATGAACAGAGAAAGGCCTAAATGATTTTTGTTGATTCAAGTGGACAGGATTTTTCCCCTGGTGAACGAAGACAACACGGGAGGAAATGCCCGGGTCTGAAAGATGACATCGATCTGTGGCTTTCCCCAGGACAACTGAAAATTAGAACCATTGTGACAGACTGGAAAGAAATGGTGCCCACACTGGTAGGAGGGGGGGCTGAGCCTGCTCCCTGCAGGCATAATGTTCAATTGGTTGTTCGATTTTTACACCCATCTGAAGACATTCAAAAAGGGCCCAGACAATTTGCAGCATTCAGCCATTCTTACACCGCCAAGACAGCCCCCTTAAAGCTGCAGGGCAGACCGGCTCCCCAAATATGAAATTGACTTTTCCAAATTTTGGGAAATTTCCGCCTTCAATTTTGGGAAAAGACCTTTGAAAAAGGAAAGGATTAATGGGTTTATTGATGATCCAAGGGACAGGGGGTACACTCCTGTGTAATTTTATTGTCGGCCCGTGGCAGCTCATGCATGACCCCCTCCGTTTGGCAGGCCTTTCAGGGACAGTATTTTTCAGTTGCCAGGACTAGGGGTAATAACGTCTTCCCTGCTTTAAGCTGTCACGGCAGGGTAGTGGATTCATGGACCACCCCAACGATGGCAATACCCCGCCAGGGGCACTCAATAGGCCCGGTTTTCACCAGAGCCCCCGCAAAGCGGGAGGGACTTGCTGCGGCAGGAGTCTACCATCCTATCCTGATGTACTTGCTTGCGGTGGCCCCGGGGTAGCGTGGTACAAAATGAAAGGGCAAACTCAGGTCGGGGACAGGGGAAGGTCAGGACAGGCGGCAATGGTTTTATAAAGGGGAGGAGGCAAAAGGTATGGTACACGGATATGAGAAGGGGTGGGGGAAACACTTTTCTATAGGACTACGCAAAAGGGATATAATGTTTAAAAAATTCCCCAATAGTATAATGAAAAATCCAATACCTAACCCAAACAAAATCATGTTTTAAAAACTTTCACTTTTAAAGTAATCTTAAAAAATTAGGGGGAAAAAAAAAAAAATAACATAAAATTAACCTACAAAAAAAATTCTAGCCACCCAAAAAGACACACAGGGAGTGCGCCCCGAAAAGGGGGCCCCTGCCGGGAAAAACCCCTTTTAAAAAGCCCTAACACAAAAAAGCCCGACATGTTTCTTTTCCCTCACAACACTTCATGGGGGATTTTATATGGAAAATATAAAAGTCGGGGCAAAAGTGGCCCAAATAGAAAAAGGACCAAAAAACTAGGGTCCTATACTACAGAATTTTCTAAACGGTTAAATTCACCGAGTTAGGGAGGATTAATGGTCATTCCACCAAAAATAAAGAGGACGTGAAATTGGGCCCACGCGACCTCTATTAAAAAAAGGGAGATCAAAAAACGTTGGAAAATGTATGGTATCCTAATCCCAGAGTAAAAATTCCCAGCAACGTGTCAATCTTGAAACACGGGGTTTAAAAAAAACCATCCATCCGGATTTAAACTTAAATGAATAAAACCCCTAACTTACCAATGAACTACCACAGGTTTTTAAAAGTTTACAAAAATTATATCCCAGGTAACTTTTGAATATAACTTTTTTTTGATTTTTAACCCATCCTGTATCAGGAAATACCTTTTTGATCTGTGGGCAAAAAATTTTTTGGGGCCCTTGTGGGGCAGTGCTAAAATATACTCCTTAACTTGCGGGGGAATTTTTGGCTTATTATCTTGGGAGTGGGGGATCCATACCATTTTCCCAAGTTTTTTTTTTCCCCCTTTGTTTAATGGGTCTGCAGGGGACACCTTTCCACTGTCCCCCTTTTTTTTTGGGGTGGAATGACATTAATCCTCCAAAAACTTGGTGAATCAACCGTTTTTACAAATTCTGTGTTTGGGCCTGATTTTTTTGGGGCCCCTTTTCTTTTGGGGACTTTTGGCAAAAAAATTTTTTAAACTAAGCCCCCCGATAAAGGTTGTGGGGGGACAAGAAACATGTCGGGACATTTTTGTTTTTGGGTTTTTTTATTTTTGGGTGTTTTTTCCGGGGGGGCCCCCTTTCGGGGCGAAACCCCCCGTGGTTATAGGGTGACAAAATTTTTTTGTAGGTTAATTATTTTATTTTTCTTTTTCCCCTCATTTTTTAAAGTTTAAATCATTAAAAGTAATTTTTTAATACAGTTTTTTTTGGGGGTTAGGATTTTCTCTATGGGCCCAAAAGATTTATTACTTTTTTTATTATTTTATTATTTTTTTTAGTCTTGGAGGGGGTTGTGTAAGAGCCTTTTGATTACAAATGCAGTAAAGGGAATTTCCCCACTTTCAAAATCTGGACCAAAAATTTTTGTTCAGCAAACTTTTCTTTTTTCTCTTGTTATCTGTTATTTAAAAATGAAAGTTTATAATTTGCTTTTTTTAAACCCCTTGAAAAATGTGTGGATTAATTGTTCCACCGGGTAACAGGGGAGGGGCCCCCCAAAGGCGTTTTTGGTTTTTAGTTTTGTAAGTTGGGCTCGATTTTACATTCTTCATACTGAAAAGTTTATCCAAAAACCATTTTTTCAGCATTTGCTTTTTTTACTTTTTTTTTTCTTCCCATTCCAATTTTTTTACTGAAATTCAAACACAATGGCACAGAATGCAAAATAACACCTAAAAATTCCCTGAGTCATGTTCCTTCAGTTCAAATTCCTTTCTGCATTTGGGAAAATGTGTAACGCAGGGAAAATGGATTCAAACCCCCAAATTTTTCTCATGACGTTTGACGTCATCTGTCCTCCTCAACAGTCTTGGGGAGCAAGGCTGACCGCTCACCAAAAAAAAATCCCATGCCCCTCCCCATCAAAAATGCAAGAAGCAGGGGGGGTCTGCCCCAAACCCCTACGTTGCCAAGTGCTTGGACTGTCCTCAAATTGTTGTCCTCGTGTTTTGTGGGCTGGCCCAGACCAATTTGAATTTGGCTAGGGAACCGGGTGGGACGGGCGGGTTTAAAGGGCAGGTGGGGCCCCTGACCCCTTTTTGGGGGCCCTGCCAAATAAAAAGGGGTTTTGCTGACGTTCCCACCGACTTTGGTGGGTTGCAATGTATCTGGGGGAAGGGGTACCTAGTCAACAATCAAGAACCCCCGGGTTTCTGGTCAACACATGGCCGTTAGA
>JAODAL010031913.1:0-47762 GCA_025379985.1 Phyllomedusa bahiana | reverse complement strand
GATTAGTAAGCACTATTTACAGGCAGTCATGCGAACAGTGTTAAACCCCTTATGTTATACAATACAGGTGTGATGTCAAAAGGGGGCGGGGCTTGCATTGATTGAGGAAAGAATCCCCTTTTTTCAAAGTTAAAACTAAACCTGTGAGGGGTGAATAACCCTTTTGGCAAAACCCTTTTAACAGGCGTAATTGCCCGATCATCCCCCATGAGCTGGTGTAATAGAGCCAGCAGATTTGGGTTTTTACTATCAATTTTTAACAGTGAGGGGAGTAAAAAAAGAGTGTGCGGGCACCCAATACAGCGCAGGGGCGGGCCATGATTTTTCCCTGTTAGGGGCTTTCCCCAACAGGTAAATTTAAATGTCAGCCCCAAATCACAGTGCGGGGGGTGTTGGGGCGGAATAGACCGGGGGGTTTTTTGTCCAGCAAAGCAGAAATAAGACAGATTACAGCAAAGCGATTTGCAAAACCAAGGCAGAGGTAATGAAAACCCAATTAAAAAGTGCTTTTTTTACTGCCCCCTAACTGGACTGATTTTTGTAACGATAAAACCCTTTAAATGGATTCAAAAGAATGCTCCAACAGCGGGAAAAGAGGGCTGGCATGAAATTTTTAAGGGCTTTTTAAATTGACTATTAAGTGTGTCTGAATATGAAACTGTCAAAAATCTGGTGTGTGGTATACCTTGTATGTAAAATTGATGCACCTAATCTTGGTATAGCATAATTAGGGCATAGCTTGTACTTTTTTTTGATGCGTTACTTTGGCGCATTAAATGTGTTGGGGCTGGCGTATAATTTTTTGGTGTACAACAGTTTTTTATTAGGAATAGTCAACAGTTTTTTGGCAAAAAATTTATTTTAAAAAAAGGCACCCCTTAAATCGGACATGTCGCCTTAATCTTTTACTTTTAAAAACAAAGTGTTAGACCACCTTTAGTCCTGTTTCTTTTCTTTTTTTTTTATGGTGTAGGGATGGATTTTTGTTTGGAAGGGGGGGGTTGTGTTTTTTTTCTTTTTTGGTTTTTGTGGTTGTTGTTGTTTGTTTGTTTTTGAAATCTAATGTAAAAAATGTACTATGTTTCTTTTATTGAATTTGCCCCTTAAGATGTCGGGAATTTCCCTATGAGTATTTTTTACTTGTTCAAAAAAAAAAGATCTGATTAAAAGAAAGGAAGCAGTCAACCCCAAACTGAAACATGCCCTACAATATGGCCTAGAAAAAAAGAATTTTTTAAAATTTTCCCCCGTACTGCAATTTTTAAAACCCCAAAAAAAAATATCCCTAAAACCCCAGAAACAAACTGAAAAGTCTCCCCTTCCCCCCTGTGAATAATGAGGGGTGTACTTTAAAATTTTTTGCTGTCCCCCTATAGCCCAAAAAAAAGGGAAAAAACTAGGAGGTGATTTTGGGCCACCCGGGTTGCAAGTGGAGGAGAAAAAGAAAATCTACAGTAGAAGAAAAGTTTCTTGCATTTTTTTTTTGCTGGGGTTTCTCATAATTTTTTTTCGGGCTGGATTTTTGAAATGGGGGGTTTGGGTGGCAGTGGAAACTTGTCATTCCAAATCCCCTCTAGTGAGGTTTCCCCAGGTTCCCTAGGAATTCACAAATTAATTCTCACTAAACCCCAAAATAAACTGTAGAGGTGTCACTTCAAAAAGGTTAACTTTTGGAAGGGTGCCCCACAGTTTTATATTTCCCCTGGACGTTAATAATTTTAAATTTTCTGAAAAAATGTGGGTGAAAATGCCATTGTCTAGATGAATTCCCTGGGGGTGTAGTATTTTTATGGGGTCACTTTTCGGGTTTTAAAAAAATTTGATCCCAGAGTCCAGTAAATGACAAAAAGTAATAAAAAGCATACTGTAGGGTTAAAGTTTATGGTGCTTTTCCCCTTTTGGCCGTGGGTTTTCCCCAACCGCAAAAAAAAAACCAAAATGGGTTGCAATACTAGAAAAACAGACAGCAAATTTGTGGATGTCTTTAAAATGGCAACAAAAAATTTGGGTGAAGTGGCACAAAGAAAAAAAAAAAATAAAATTTTTTTCTCTGACTGCTGCTGGCATTAAATTTAGGTTAACGGGGGTTTTGAAACTGTTAAATTCAACTTGAATGTTTTATTAAAAGGTGTTTTTTAAAAATTGGGTATATGGGGTTTCCATTTCCCCGGTATCTTAGGGGACTCTGGTAAATCAGTTTCCCAAAAGTGTCTTCCCCTTCCCCGAGCCCCGTGGTCCCAAAAACAATGGTTATAAATTTAGTTATTCCCCAAAACAGGAAAATTTGAAGAAAAATTTAGGTTGTTTTTCCCTCTTGTGTTCATTGTGTTTTTCCCCTTTTTTTGCTAAAAAAACTATTTTTGGGTTTATGGAATTTATTTATTTTCATGGCCAGCGTAAAATAAATATGTGAAACACCTGTGGGGTTAAAATGCTAACTACACCCTTAGATGAAGTCTTTGAAGGGTGTAGTCTCCAAAATGAGGTCATTCTGTTTGGGTTAAAACTGTTTGGCCAGGGGGGCTCTGAAAAGGCAAGGGGGGCCCCAAAAAACTTTTCCCAGCAAAACCCTTGCTTAAGACCCAAAAAATAGTTTCCCCCCTTTTGAGCCCTGCATTGTATCCTAAAATGAGTTTTGCATTTTGGATATTGCTGCCCCAGGAAAAATTTCACAAGGTCATTTTACATCTACATTTAGGTGAAAATTTTAAATTTTGAGTAATTTCTTTCCTTTTCGGGCCCCCCGGGGTTAAATAAATTGAAAATCATGGGGTCAAAATAACTCCCTTAGATTAAAATTTGAGGTGTTGTTTACAAAATAAGGTAATTTTTTCGTATGGGGGGACGCAAAGGCAACATGGAACCCCAAAAATATTAGAGAAAAATCTTATCTTAGCCCTTTGCTGTAATAGAATAGTTAATGACACATCTTGGGGATTCCCGCACCGAAACAAATTTTCAAAATATTTTAGTAGTTTTATTTGGAATTTATTTCGAAAAAATTTTAAATTTGAAGTAAAACAACGGGTTTTGGAAAAAAAAAATTTTTTTTCAACGTAAAAAAATCTGTGAAAATTGTGGGTCAAAATGTAAATGCACCCCTAAAAAATTCCATGAATGAGTGTTTTCAAAAGGGGGGTCTTTTTGGGGGATGTTTGACAAAGGGAAATGGTGGTAAGTAATGCCTTAAAAAAATGGATGTCCAAAAACCCACAAGTGTTTTCTTTATCTCTAAAACTCTGATTAAAATTTTGCACAGTATGACAATATGGAAACACAATACAATTCAGAACCCTTTACTGCCAAAAAAACAGTCAAAGGGAACTGGGGAATTTTTTGGAAAAGCTTTTTTGCTATTTTTAAATTCATAAAAAATATGATTTCTTATGTACTTTTTTAAATCAAAATTGTAAAACCCCATCTGCCAATGTAAAGTGCCCTAAAAAGATGGGCCCCATTCTTATTATTTTTTTATTATTATTTATTTTAAAAAGGCCCATTGATTCCGGGGCGCTGACATTCGAGGGGTTACAAAATAATATAAGTCAAAGGTACAATGAAAAGTGAATAATGACAGGGGGAGAGGGAGTCTCGCGAGGGCTTACATTAAAAGGGGGGGAAAAAGGAAGGGGGTGAGAGGCAGACAGTTTGTGGGGAAGATGTGCAGAAGGTTGTGTAGGTTATAGGAAGATTTGGAAATGGGTTTTAGTTTCTTTTAAGCGGTGAAATGGAGGGGGCTGATGTGTTGGGGAGTGAGTTCCCGAGTGTGGGTGAAACACGGGGGAAGTTTGGAGGGGTTGTGGAGGGTGAAAAGGGGAGGCAGAGGAGAAGGGCCCGTGAGGAGCGGGGGATTGCGTGGGGTAGATATTTGGAAATTAGGGCAGAGTGTATGGAGGGGGGGAGGTCATGGAGAGCCTTGTAGGTCTTTGGGTTTGTAGCTTGAATGAATTGCTGGGAAGGGGGAAACAGTGAAGGGTAGGCAGGGGGGTAGCGAGGGGAGGTGAAAAAAGACGGGAGCGAAATTTAAAGGGTGGGTTGGAGGGAGCGAGGTGCTGTGGGGGGGCCACAGAGAAGGTGTTGCGTAGTTAGGCGGGAGTGACAAGGGCATGCGATTTTTGTAGTGTATAGTTGAGGAATGAGCGGTGCGAGAGATGTTTTTCGGGTGGGGGCGACGGGCAGGGGTAAGGGTTTGGATGTGGGGTTTTGAAAGATAGGGGGAAAGTTAGGATTCCCCCCAAGGCAGGGGTTTTGGGGAAAAAAAGGTGAGAGGTAGACCCGTTGACTGAGATAGAGGATAGGGGCGGGAAGGTTGGTGGGGAAAGTTGTTGAGTAGTGTTGAGCGTTTATTATCGAAAAAGTTGAAATCGGAAGGGTTTTTATGGTGATCGAAATTTTCAATCATGCGATTTTAAAGGTTTAAAAAATTGTGCTCATCTTTTAAAGATGCCCCTTTTTTCGGCGTTTCCCTGAAATTTTTGGCGGCCAGCAAATAGTTTAAAGAATAGAGCGGGGTGGGGTGTGCGACGTCATGAGGGGAGTGTTGGTTGCGTTTGCTGGAAAAATCACATGACCTCGTATTCATGACAGCGTTTCTGTTCACCCTTAGTGTCTTCAGGTTATGGGGAATGGCTGGCTTGCTGTGCCAAAAGTCAGCGAAATTAGTCTATTTCTGCCCGGGAAAAACCTTCTATTAGCTGGTCCTTCCAATTTAGTTAGATTAGAGTTTTAAAGTTTTTAGTAGTAGCTAGGAATTTTAAAGCAGTCTCCCGCTGTAAAGTCAGGGGGGCGGGGGGGGGGGGGGCCCGCGGGCGAACAGCAAGCTTATCTATAAAGACAGGATAAAGTTCCCCAAGATTAGTTGACATTGCACTGCAATTTCTTTATTATTAACATTTTTGCTTTTGAAATTTTTTGGGATTTGGGCGCCTGAATTATTTGGATAACCATATTTTAGTAACGCAGGTTTTTTTTTGGTTCAAAAACTCCTTTTTTTATTATAGTATACATTTAGTAGGTTTTCTTTTAAATTTTTACCATTCCCATGTTTTAAAATTTATCCCCTTGCTTTAAAATTCCCAATCCAGCAATCTTTAGTCAGACAGGTTGTTTGTTGCCAAAAATATGTGTATCATACGAAAATAACAGATAGTTTTTTTTGATTTTTTGCGCACCAGCTTTGTTCTTTGACGCAGACCCAGTAAATCTTAAAAAGCAATTCTATATTCCCCACAGGTAAATTTGAAAGGTGCAAAAAAACCGTTATTTATGAAAAAACAGTAGTGTTTTTTGATTTTGCGCCCCCAGCTTTGTTATTGGAGACCCCAGTAAATCAAAAAACAGCAATTTATAGTCCCCACAGGTAAATTGAAAGGTGAAAAAAATCCCATTTTATACGAAAAAAAAACAGATACGTTTTTTTGGATTTTTGCGCCCCCAGTTTGTTATTGAGCGACCCACGTAAAATTTAAAACGAAATTTTCTATAGTCACCCAGGTGATTAAAAGGTGAAAAAATACGTGTTTATAAAAAAAACATAACAGATAGTGTTTTTTGATTTTTGCCACCAGCTTTTTTCATTGAGAGACCCCACGAAAATTTTTAAAAACGAAATTCTATAGTCACCAAGGTAAATTGAAAGGTGCAAAAAATACTGTGTATTATAGAAAAACATAACAATACGTTTTTTTTGACTTTTGGCCCCCCCAGCTTTGTTCATTGACGAGTTTCCCAGTAAATTTAAAACAAAATTTCTTAGTCCCCACGGTGAATGAAGGTCAAAAAATACGTGTATTATACGAAAAATAAAAGTAGGTTTTTGATTTTTTCCCCGTCCGATTTGTTGATAGACCCCCTTTGCAGTTAAATTTAAATCCGAAATTTTGTTTTGATTAGGGGGATTGAGAAAGGGTGATTTGCCTTTTTAAAAAGAGATTTCCAAAATATTCCATCCCTTCTCAAATTTTTTTTTTTTGAAATGGAGCGAAATGCAGGTGGTAGCGAGCGAGGGGGTTGAACATGGAGGTAGGGGTACGAGAGAAGGTGCCCCTTCCCAGTGCGGGCGCAACAGCATCCAGGGATCGTCAGTTGCAGGCCCGTCGGGCTTATCGGGGGTTTAGGGCCCGGAATCAAAGTAATGAACTCGTCGCCAATCTGTTTCGGGGTTTTATGAACCGTTAGCGTTTTCCCTTTTCTCTCCCCCCAGTCACGGCCAAATGTGTATCAGCATATCGCATCTTAAACTAAAGACCCCAAATGTCAATCGTTTACCCCCCTTGGAAAAACCATTGTTAAAGCCTCTTTGTGAAAAAATGGGTTGGGTCAAAAGGCATGAAAAAGATCAAGAGGTGATTTAGTCTGTTGACGCCAGTTAGATGCCATAGAGGAGGTAAAGGGAAAAGCGTTCTCGGAAAAAACCCCGGGCGGTGGAACGCTTGAGTGCCCCTTGTTTTTTTGACAGCTTTGGAGGGCAGAAAGTCAGGACGACAAGTCACTGTGTTTGATCTGATGATGATGATGACTTTGCGGCCCACCCGGGTCTTTTCGCGAATTTGCTTGGGACGCTTCATAGTGGGGGGGGAAAAAGACGATGGGGTAGTGTAAATAGGGTCCCCGCCCAAAAAAGGGAGAGGGCGGTGCAGAAGCCGTGATATGTTTCCCGAGCCTGGTCAGCGCAAACCCGCCCCTGTTTCGCGTCAAAAGGTCCGGCCCTCTCAAGCGGGGGCCTTTTTTTGAGCAACCCTTGATCCCCAGCGATGTATATGGCCTTTCCCCGTAAACGCATAAGTAAGGCAAAAAAACCTTAAAGTGGTTAACCCCACCACCAAAATGTTGTCACATGAGCAAAATGCTGAGTTAAAATGGAGGGAACATTTGGGCCCCAAAAAAGGCCAGCCCAAAACCCGGGCCTCAACCCTGTCACCCCTCTTTTGCCCCCCTTTCTCCCACCCCAAAGCGTTCCTCGCTGCCCATGTCTCTAGAGTCATGACGGGTCAGCTCCGCTTCCCTCCCACCTCGCCCGAGTACCCCACACCACCAAAACCCCATCCTACCCTTCCTTTTCCGCCAGTTGAGACTGCCGCCTTTACAGGGGCCCAGTCTAGAGCCGCCTTCTGTCTTCCAGGTTTGGGAGCAGAAGAAACATTTTAACCCCCAAACCATCCCAAATCCCAAAAAACCCTAAATGTCGGCATTGCCGGTTTTTGGGCCCTTGGAAAGTTGCCTTTCCTTTGGGGTGGACAAGAGGGGTTTCCCCGCCAACTTTGGCCCTCGCTCCCCCCTTACAGATCCCGAGCAGGCATTTTTTGCCAGAAAAGCCGCCCCTGCCCGGCCAGCAGTGCATCTAAAATTTCAAGCGCGTTGTCTGACTGTGTCGGGAAAAGCCCATTACACCGCACAGGATAGTAAGCAGGGCCAAAGGGGCCGCTATATCTCTGTGAAGCTCACGGGGTGAGTGGGTGGATATTTGGGGTGACGGTGGCCCTCGGTCGGCGCACGTCTTAAAAACCCGCGGGATGGTGCAGGGCTCTTTCCCCCAAGGTCATTGGTGGCATCAGTGCCAAGGGACACCGGGGCCGGGTGTTAAATTAAATTTTGCCTTGGAGCCCGTCCACACACAGGTAGGAGCGTGGACGGCTTCCGCAACGAGAAACCGAGCGCTGGCGGGGTGACAAAAAACCTTGTCCCAGCAAGGTGGTGTGCGATAAAGGGCGAAATCTGGGGCCCCCCCTTAGTCGGTAGGCTGGGCCACCCTTTGCCTGGAAATGTCATAACCTTGCGTCAGAATTTTCAAAGGGTTTTGGGTTTGGGGCTGCCTGCTGAAGAAGGTCGAGGTCTGAGTTGACTTCTCCCGTTCGCACCCCTGATGTCCCCCTGGCGCGTTGAGCGTCGCTCGGCCTCCCGTCAACCGCCCATTTTGAGTGGCAACACGGGGAAATTCACCCTCCACAGCCCAGGATTGTGGGAGCAGCGCAATGCCATTAGCAGTTTAAAAGTGACACAGGGTGAAAGCAGGGTGGGACCTGGGGTGTTAGCCCCCGGGTGGGGAGGTAAAAAGAGTCTGCACCATCCTTGCCTTTTTAAAGAAGACCAAAATGGTAGTGGGACGATCCCTTGTCAAGCTGAGCATTGTGGTGACGGAGGGGGGAGACGGAACAGATGGACATGGAGCCTTTTCTCCGTCAAAACCCCAAAGGCCCCACGTTTCCCATTTTATCGGTTTCTTAGGGAGTGGTTCAGGGGCCAGAGTAGTGCAAGGCGGCATCTAGCTTCGGGTGCATCATTTAGGCAAGTCAGGGGTGTTGAAGCTGTGCGGGGAAGCGGGGAGGAGGAGGAGGAGGTATTCCTAGACACCCCGTCCCTGCCTTTGGGAAAAGGTTGGCGTGAATTTTAGGGTGAGGAAAATGAGTTTGTAGTGCCCCTAACCCCCCGGGGGGGAACTAAGCTCCCTCTTACATGGTGCTTGGATGTCCTTCCTCCAAAAAGTCCCCCGCATTAAGGCCATTTAAAAGACAAAGTTTTCTGGGTGGCCACCCCCCTGGCCCCCGGGACAAAAAAAAATCAGCACTTTTTCCCCCCACCAAATAGAGAGTAAAAGCGGGAAAAGGGACCTTGCTGATTGATCAATGGAGACATCGTTTTCGTTGTTCACGTCTTCAATGCACGGGGAACAACCCAGCGCTTGCACAGTAGGTGCCAAGTAGCCCCTAGCGGCAGCAGCGGCAGAGCAGGCAAAGGGGGCAGAAGCCCAATGGGGCCTCTGGAATCTTTATTTACCCCTCACAAGATGCAATGCAGGCCCCAGTTTCAAAAAACCCGAGCCCGCTTAGTCATGGTGAGATATCTGTTTCAAACCCATGTTTTTTTATGTGTTTTCCCGGGCCCAAACCTTTGGGTATCCAAAAATGGACGAATGGGCCCAGTGGCTGCCACCCATAGAGGTGTTGCTGCCCCCCGCCGGCATTCTGGGGCCTTCAGACAGGGAGGAGTATTACGAAAAAACATCCGGCTTTCCCCGATAATGGGATGTTTGAATTTCATATGATGAAATCAGGGAGGATCTTGATGTGTTGTGGCCCCAGTTTGGGGGTCCCGATTAGTTTCTGGGTTTCTTCACATTCCCCTTCCCCAAAGAAGGTCCTCTTGAAAGTTATTTTTAAAAATGATCTTTCTTTCTGCATTTTTTTTCTCAATTCCAAAGTTCTTTGCTATTTTTGCTGTGAGGAGACTAAAAAACACCAAGGTTTCATGACAAAACCATATTTCCCTTTATACTTATCTTTAGAATTTTGTATGTTGCCTCACAAATTTTTAAAAATTTGGCAGAAGTCATTTTAAATTTTTTGGGGGCTGTTGCTGTGGATCACAATAAACATGGGCCTTTGGACGAAAAAAAGGTTCTAAAGGGCATTTCTCTTCACAAATTTTTAACAGGGTGGAAATCATTTTTTAATTTTTGGGGTCTGCTGCTTTGAAATGCGCAATACTACAGGTCCCATTTTAAACGTTGTTTTTAATAGACATTTTTCTTCACAATTGT
Source organism: Phyllomedusa bahiana (assembly GCA_025379985.1). NCBI lineage: Eukaryota > Metazoa > Chordata > Amphibia > Anura > Hylidae > Phyllomedusa > Phyllomedusa bahiana. The sequence continues at coordinate 38,227 of JAODAL010031913.1, read as the reverse complement.
CAAAAGTGGGTCATGGGTATGTTTTGAATTTTTGGGGGCATTTTGTTGACATGCAGCTAATACAGGTCCTATTTAAAAATGTTGTTTCTAACAGGGCTTTTTTTTTTTTACAAAGGTCAAAAGGGGGTCAAGGGTGATGGTGCTGTCAAAAACAGAAAAGGGAAGGGCACTGTTAATGGACAATATTGCAAAATGATTTTTTTGCAAGATCTTTAACATAGCTATTCCCTTTAGGAGCACCATTTTAAAACAATGAAAAAAGAGAAAAAAAGACTGGGGGATTCCCAGATTTTAAAAAGGTTTTCTAGAATTTAAAAATACTAAAAAAATTGATGTACAAAAAAGCTGGTAAAAAAATTCCCCTTGAATTGTAAAGGAGGTAAGGGGGAAAATTGACCAGTGTAGGTTTTCAGAGGCATGGGTAGGGCACGGAAGAGAACAAAATACGGACCTTTCTCAGCCCTAAGTAAAATGAGAAAAGAATGCCCGAAAAGGGGACCTGGGGGTAAAGGAGGTTAACCCCCAGTTTTCCAAAATGAAGTCAATTGGTCCACCTATACGGGGGGAAGCGCCCTTTAAAAGGGATGATGTTAGAGGAAGGCGGAGTTTCCCCCCTTCCGTTTCGCACTTGCTTAGACGACGTTTTCGTTGCTGCATCACAAGGCTTTTTAAATGCGTGTTAAAAGTGACGGACGCCGCCTGGGCTCTAGCACCCACTGTAACTCTGGCCTGGGTCTGCTGTGGCCCCGGCAGGGATAGTCAATGTCCCGTGAAAACTAAAAATGGTGGTTGAAAATCCTTTTTCGGAACTTTTTAAATTGGGGTTATGAGGTTTTGGGGGTAGTGTGGGCCCAAAACAGGTATAGTCAATGTCAGTGAAACTAAAAGGTGGTTTTAAAGACTCCTTTTTCCGGGGACTTTTTAAATCTGGGGGTTATCAGGTTTGGGGCTCATGCTGTGGCCCGGGCAGGTTTAGTCAAGTCCAGTGAAAATAAAATGGTGGTTGAAAGACTCCTTTTTCGGACTTTTTAAAATTTGGGGGTTATGCGGTTTGGGGTCATGTGTGGCCAGGGGAAAGGGATATCAAATTTTTCCCGTGAAAAAAAAAAGGTGGTTAAAAAACTCCTTTTCCCGGACTTTTTAATGTGGGGGTCATGAGGGTTTTGGGGCTCATGCTGTGGCCCAGGACAGGGTTTGTCAATGTCCAGGAAATAAAATGGTGGTTGAAAGACCTTTTTCCGGAAATTTTTAAATGTGGGGGTCTTTCGGTTTTTGGGGCCCTGCTGGGCCCCGGACGGGATAGTCAATGTCCCGTGAAAAAAAAATGGTGGTTTAAAGACTTTTTTCCCGGGACTTTTTAAATTTGGGGTCATGAGGTTTTGGGGTAGCTGGGCCCCGGAAAGGGATAGTCAATGTCCAGTGAAACTAAAAAAGGGGGTTTGAAAGACTCCTTTTTCCCCGGGTTTTTAATGTGGGGGGGATGAGGTTTGGGGCTCATGCTTGCCAGGACGGATTGTCAAAAGTCCCGTGAAAATAAATGGGGGTTGAAAAACCCTTTTTCCGGCATTTTTTAAAAAAGGGGGCATGCAGGGTTTGGGGTCATGCTGGTTCCCCGGAAGGGGTATTCAATGTCCAGTTAAGTAAGATGTGGTTAAATCTCCCGGGCCCTTTGGCATTTTTAATTTGTGGGTGATGCAGGGTTTTAAAGGGGATCTGTGGCAAGACAGGGTAGTGATGGGTGTTTTTTTTTTTCTGTGGCTTTTATAAATAAGTGTGTTGCCAGTGTGAATACCATTTGACTGTTGTGGATGTTTTTCAGCTTCTCCAGCCCTGTTTGGGTGTAAGAAGAAGGTGTGTTGCTTTCCCCTAGACTTTAATGGTCATCGTATAACGACTGCCCACTATCGAAAAACCTTATCGATGGTGGCCGACTATCGCTAGCCCGATGTGATGCCATGTAAACGCTCCCAACATAAAGATGAGTTTGTTTTCTCCACATTTAGTTTTAGGGGACGTGTGAGAAGAAGGAGGAAAAGGGGGACAGCAGTCGGGATCCCAAAAGGTAGAAAAGTGAATCTGGGCGGAGATGGGTTAGGTATGTCGCATACAGGTGGAAAAAAAAAGCCGTGTGATGCTATGAGCTGACGAGCCAAGAGTGTAAAAAGAGAAAAGAAAGGACCCGGACTGACCCCCGGGGACACAACAGGAGAGGCCAGGGGGACGAGGTGGAGTGAGAATGAGGAGATGCTGAAAGATACCCGTTCAGTGATGTACAAGGAGATCCACAGAGGAACGAGCCAAGTCCGTGCGTGATGACGAGGGGAGGAGAGGATTTGTTTAGAAGGATGGAGTGGTCGGACTGTGTTAAAGGCAGGAGGACAGGTCTACAGAGTAGGAGACAGAGTAGTTGGGCTGAGGCCTTTGCAGTTGACTAGGTCATTAGGACTTTGGTTAGGGCTGGGTTTCGAGGTAGAAGTGGTGGGGTCGGAAACAGAAATTGTAGTGTGTCAAGAAGAGAGTTGGAGGAGAGGTGGGAGGACAGATGAAGTAGACGTCGCTGCTCGAGCGTTTGGAACAAAAGGGGAGCAGTAAGATGGGGGCGATAGTCTGGACAGAGAGGATGGGAGTCAAGGGTTGTTTTTTTAAAGGTTGGGAGTGATAGTAGCATGTTTGAAAGGCGGAAGGGAAGATTGCCAGAGGTTCATTTTAGTGATAGGTGAAGAGATGGCTAGTGGGCTGGGATGATAGAAGCAATGATGTCTGGGATGAGGTGGATGGCAGGTGGATCAAGGACTTACAGGTTAGTGAGGTTGGATTTGGACAGTAAGAAGGAGAGCTTGTCATGAGTGACCGTGGGGAAGCAAATAAGTTGAAGGGGGAGAGCAGTTTGCAAGGGTAGAGGAGGGTGGTGGGGAATGCGGGCTGAAGCTTCCTCTGACTGTGGTTGATCTTCTGAAGGGAAGTGAATGGCAATGTTGTCTGCTGAATGGAGGGTTGGGGGAGGAGGTGTGGTGGAGGAAGAGAGAGTTGAAGGTTTTGAATAATTGTATGGGTTGTGGACAGGGAGGATATGAGAGTGGGCTGGTGGATGTGCCTGGTAGTGAAAAATAGTCTGTTTGGCCTGAGGTGAGTGCCAGATTTAAAATGTAGCAGTTGTTTGTTTGTATAAGGAAAGTCATTTTTTTTCCCAGGGTTTGGTGAGTGAGTTTTCTTCCCAGTGGTGTTCAGCTGCTCTGGAAGCTGGCCGCAGTTGTTTAGTGGATAAGTCTGTGTGCAGGGTTGTCTGTTTGATTTTGCGGGTTCTGTGTGTGTGAGAGGACGCGACTGAGTCAAGGGTGGTGGTGATTGTTGTGGTTTTTTTGTAGAAGTGGTTGCTGCGGCCTGGGTCATTAAATGAGGAGATGGTAAGAAAGAGGTGCAGAGCAGTCAGAGGAGAGTTGAGCCCTGGTTTGAGGCTTTGTAGGTTCCTGCGGGGTCGTTCGGGATATGAGACCGGAGGAGCAGGTTGGGGTGGAGTTTGGTGGAGGAAAGTAAGCTGGTATGTGGTCAAATATGGGGGTGGGGGGTGTTTGTGAAGTCAGATAGGGGGCCAGAGCAGGGGTTGATGTGAAGATGAGGTCAGTGTGTTTCCATCTTGTGAGTGGCTCCTGAGGTCCACTGGGAGAGGTCAAAGGAGGAGCAGAGTGAAGGAGTTTTTGGAAGAGAGTGGGGGGTGTCGTTCGGGATTGTTGATAGTCTCCACATGATTGATACGTGGGATCTTCGGTGGAAAGAAAGTGGAGAAGCCAGGAAGCATAGTGGTCAAGCAAAGCAATGGCAGGGGCATGGCGGTCGGTAGACAACAGCCACTTGGAGGTCGGAGGGGGCGTAGAGCGGACAGAGGTGCCCCTACAAAGGAGGAGAGTGTGAGGGGAAGGCAGAGGTGGAGTGGGGGACAAAGGAGCAGTGTCAGACAGAGAGGAGGCCGCACATCCTCCATGCTGTTACCTGGGCGAGGTAGTTTGGGTAAGTTGGAGGCCGCTAAAGAGAGTGCGGCAGGGGAGGACAGTTTGGTCAGAGGGGGTCAGCCAAGGTATTCAGTTCAGACCAAGGAAGAGTAAGTTGCATGAGATGAACAAGTCATGTATGTTATGAGAGTTTATTACATAAAGACCGTGTCATCGTCCAGAGAGCTCCAAGGAGAGGGATAGGGGGAGCAGGGGTAAGAGGGAGGTGACTGTTCAGACTTCCACATTTCAGGGAGAAAAGATTCCAGATATAAACTACTCTGTACTTTTAAAAAGAGAGTAGGTTCCTATCTGTTTTGAGTTAACCTTGACGCTGGCAGATGGACCTTTACAATTTTGATCAAAAATGAACACTAAGAACCCCATGTTTTCATGTATTTAAAATAGCGATAATGCTTTTTCCCAATACAAATTTCCATATGTTCCATTTTGACTGTTTTTTTAGTGCTAGTAGATTGATGCTGATATTGTATTGTGCTTCCATGTGTGACCCTACTGTGCAAAGTTACTAGAGTACAGAGCTCAAAGATAAAGAAGCACTTTGTAGATTTTAGGACATGTTCCCTTTGACTGGGAACAACACCTATTGGCACTAGGCGTACCCATGATTGTTTTCACTCCAATTGGCCAATTCACCAAAATGCCTGTTAATAACAAGCATAGACACATATGTGCCGGAAGTGACATATCGTCATTACACGAGGAGAAGGCAAGCCATACAAAACATGGGGGAAAGACTCCCAAAATGATTACGGCGCATGCACGGTGTCTCCATTTTGCTTAAATTCCTGTGAAGCACCAAAAGGATTAACAAACTATCTAAATGTTGTTTTAGATCTATAGGTTGTGCCATTTTTAAAATGTGGTGATTTGCGGGGTTTTCAACATACAGACCTCTCAAAACAATATCAAAAGGGAATTAGTCCCTAAAAATATCAGTTTTATGAACATTCCAGAAAATTAAAAAAATTGCTACTAAACATAAACTTCCTAACGTCTTAAAAAAAACTACAAGGACATCGAAAAAATTTATGCCAAAATAAAGTAGGCATATCATAAATGTTACTTATTAACTATTTTGTATGGTTTGACTATCTGCCTTAGATTTTTCCAAAATGTCTCTAAATGTTTGTGTTTTTCACAAACAAAAGCCAAAAATTACCACTAAAATAAATTACAATGTGTCATGAAAAAAACAATCTCAGAATCACTAGGATAAGTAAAGCTATTCCAAAGTTATTACACCATAATGTAACACATCAGATTTAAAAAACGGGCTTCTTTTTTTGGTCCAAAACTGGCTGCGTCTTTAAGGGGTTAAATTTAGTATTCAATGCCAGGCAGCTGCTACCAAGGCAGATAAAATCATGGGGTACATTGAAAGAGGCACAGATATTCTTAACAAAAACATATAGGGCGACATGTATGAATGGGGCTGCTCCGTTTGCTCTATTTTTAACCAGGCGCACTAAAGAGCGCCCGCGGCACTTTGTAATACGGCTGAGATTGGGGGGCGTGCTGCTACAACCGTATGACAGCTACCCCCTTTTTTTAGCTTTAGTATGGTAAATTCCTAGAAGCATTTACTGCTGGAAAGAGGTAAATTATTTAAAAGTGGTTTTACCGAGCCAGAAGTGTGACTTTTGTAGCTAGAAGAATAAATCTATAGAACAGATTCATAGATATCAGGTGCTTCTACACTACAAATGCGCACAATAAATAATGGCGCCTTGGTGCCAAACATCATACATGTCGTCCATAATTTTGCCTCTACAAATCACTAGTGAGATCACACATGGAATAATACTTACTTATTGCACTTAAATCACCTTTGTGCTTCACATACTGTATGTGTACTTTCCTACTGAGCACTTTTTTCAGTGCAGCAACACACTTTATTTGTATTTCCTAATTTTTTATTTTTCATTTTTACTTTTATTTGTATGCTTTTTTATTCATATGCTGATGTGGCATATTGTCACTGATTCACTAATACATCAGTATTTTTTTACATAAGGTGTAATTTTGTACAATTTTGAGTCAGTTTCTGTGGCTCATATTTTTTCAATAATCATGCTTTTTTCATATATTTTTCATGTATTTTTTTATACACTATCATAGTTATCATACACTATTATGCATTTGTATTGCCACACAGCATGTTTTTCAGCATTAGTTTCGTAATAACAGTGATTTTCACATTTGTCCGTTTTATCTTTTTCCTTTCTTTCTGCAATGGTTTTATGCCTGTAGTTACTATATATTACTGTATTATCACTGGCATGTGCCTTAATCATTTTGGGAGTCTTTCCTCCATGTTTTTTATGGCTTGCCTTCTCCTTGTGTAATGACGATCTGTCACTTCCGGCATGCATGTGTCTATGCTTGTTATTAACAGGCACTTTGGCCAATTGGAGGGCAAACACCGGTGATGTCATGGGTATTCCTAGTGCCGATAGGTGTTGTTCCCATGTCATGTGCACGCCGTTACAAGGAGATTGCAGTCACAGGTGGTTCTTATTAATGCACTTGTTTTTTTTTGCTACTTATGTCTGATTTCGGGGATTATTTTTGCATCTAACTCCTGTACGTAAGTTCCACGAAAATTTCCATAGATGGTGCGGTGTACTTCTAGGGGTGATGCAACTGCAAAGCACTTGTGTCCCCAGGGGGGGGCCGCCATCAGGGTAAATTTGGTGGCCCATACAGCTGGAGCCGCGTAGGCAGGACGTCTGGGCTCCCCCCCACTCCCCCTGGCCGACCCAACCCCTGCTCATCTACTTCCCCGTCCGTCTCCGACACAGTCCTCTCACCCTTTTCCCGCCCCACAACCAATCGCACCACCCCAGAAAAATAAAAAAAAATGTTTTTGGGGTCACAGAAAAAAATATGTAATTGTTGCCATTGTCTTTGGATTTAGTTCTTGCTGGTTTATAGCCAAAGTACAGAAAATACATTCCACATGTCACCATAAATAATGTTATGGCAAAGCCGATATTCCAGACCAATATTGCCAAGCATCAATATATAATTCTAAATAATACTGGACTTGTCACCACCATAATGTTATTGGACTAAACTAGTATACCAAGACACAAATACCACCATACTGTTAGTGCTTTATAAAACCATTCACACCAAAACCAATATACCTCAAAACAGTGACCCTATAGTGTAGATATCAGATAACACAGGTGCTTGCAAATAGTTTACTTACATTTAGGGCCTCACAGGTGACGTCTTGTTCTGAGAAGTCGTTCACTTTCACTTTTCTTCTCTATTCGGTCACAGGACTCATGATGACTTCCTCCATTCCACTCTCGATCCCCTGCTAGAATTTTAAAACACAAAAAACTCATGAGACCCACCTTGTAGGCAGAATAGTTCACCCACCACTGTAGATTAGGGCCCCCTTGTAGGCAAGACAGACAGAAATAGTATCCCCACTGTAGGTTAGGCGCACCCCTCCTGTAGGAGATTGTCCCCCCTTGTAGATTTAGGGCCCCCCGTGGCAAATTGTTTCACCCCAGTCATTAAGGGCCCCATGTAGACAAAACAGGTCCAACCCCCCAGTCATTGCGGGGCCCCCACTGTAGGGCATTAGGTCCCCCAATATCTAGGGGCCCCCTGTAGCTTAGTTTCACCCCAGTATTAGCGGCCCCCCATGTTGGCATGTTTCCTCCCCCCAGTAATTAGGGGCCCCCTGTAGGCGTAGTCCCCCCATTCCATCCAGGGACACCTTTGTGCTGTAGTTTTTTTCCCCCCCCCCACTCCCATCCAAGGCCCCCTGTAGCTGTAGTTTCTCCCCACCCATACAGGGCCCCCTGTAGCTGTAGTTCGCCCCCCCTCCAGGGCCCCCTGTAGCTGTAGTCCCCCCCCCTACAGGCCCTGTAGCTGTAGTTCCCCCCCATCCAGGGCCACTGTAGCTGTAGTTCCCCCCCCAATCCAGCGGCCCCCCCACCTGTAGCTGTAGTTTCCCCCCCCCCTCAGGGCCCCCTGTTGCTGTAGTTCCCCCCCTCCATGGCCCCCCATTGTAGCTGTCGTTCCCCCCACAGAGCCACCCCTGTAGGTACTATACTCACCTGCGGCACGCGCTCCGGCGTCTCCGTCCCTCTCCAAGCCTTAAACAGCAGGCTTGGGGCCGAGAACATGAAGGCTCGGCAAGCGGCGCTGGGTGGGTGACGTCACTTCGACGCGCCGCATGCCAGTGCGATGTTACGGAGGGGCAGGGGTGTTAAAGCGCAACAGCTCTCCCTGCTCCGCCGTCTCTTCTTCTAATTGTGAGAGCGGTACGCCTTGGACGTGCATATAATTCAGAGAGAGGGCCTCTGTTGAAGCCAGAGGGGGCGGAGCTTGCTGGCGGCGGCGGGCCCCCCATGGCTTCACAGACCGCCCGGGCCCAATACAGTAGTACCGGTTGTACTGCCCTATCGGCGGCCCTGCTTGTGTCACTGTTATTTGTTTGCACTGAGTAAATTTTCTGAGGATATTCCTTTATGCCATTTATGTTATGCACTAGTAGTATCTTATGGTATTTGCATTCATTTACACTTGCACTTTATCTTTATCCGATTGTTGTTAATTTATTTATTTATTTTGCACATAAAGGTTTATTCATGTGAAATTTTCTGCTTATATGTATTTAACATTATTGTGTGACTATGCAACCCCTCTAGTGAATACATTATGCATTGCACTCCCACTTTTTATTAATTATGAAATGCTATATGTATTGCAATAATAAAGACTGAATATTTTTAAATCAACTTAGTATTTATTTTTCTGTGGTTTTGTGGTCTTTATAGGATTAATTATAGTGTATTCCACACCACTTTTTGAAATAGTTTTGTACATTATTTATTGGTCATTTGACATAAAGGTTAATACATGGAATATTGTGTACAGTTTTGGGCACCAGTGTATAAGAAGGAGATAGCTGAGCTGAAGAGGGTGCAGAGGAGGGCGACCTAAAGTAATAGGTGGCTTAAAATAAATTGAGATTATTCATCTTGGAAAAAAAAGACGGCTTAGAGGCAATTTAATAACAACATACATGGAGTGGACAGTCCAGAAATTTCTTACATGACCCTTTTACTCCTAGGCCTGCAACCATGACAAGGGAACTGTAACGGGTTAGCGGGTAGTGGACCCACTGGACCGCTGCCGGGCTTGCTTCGAGGGAGTCGTAACTAAGCGGCTGTCGGCATCTTCACCAGAGCACTTAGATGGTAAGGATGGCTTTTCGACAGGCGCCAGGTTGCGACCTCACGGCTCGCCAGTCCCCTGCAGTGTCAGCTGACCAGACAGGCAGAATAAGTACCAAATGTAGGACCCAAACAGAATAGGAAACAAAGGTAAAGCAGACTAGTTAAAGATAATTTCATTTACCACATACAACTTTCCATTACATAAACTAATCCAATTTACAAATCAAATACTTATTTAAACCACACCATAAACCTCTCTAACATATACTAAAATCTATATTTCCCCATTCAAACTAAACTAATGTCAATACATTTCAATAACCATTACACATAAAATTCCTAACATCACACATACCCATAAAACTCAAACATACCCAAATAACCAATCAATTATCCAAACAAAACCCAAATACAAACATACAACCCCACCCACACTCGACTACACCCCCCTTCACCTTCCTTCTTTAATTTTCTTATCCTTAAAAAACCAACCTGTATTACTTTTCATTTACTCTTACTGCACACACTCTCCCACATCACACATATTTACATACTTCATTCAATAATATTCCTCCCTCCCACAACTCTTCATTTCCCCCATTTCCTCCTCCCCTAATTCTTTCATCCATTCCCTTAATTTAACCTCTCCCATCACCCTCATTTTCCCCAAATCAATCTCCATTAACTAACCCATCATCCCTCCTCTTCCTCATTCTAATTCATTAAACTATTTCCTTTACCCTATCCATTCAAACACACACACCATCATCACACATCTCAACACTAACTATCATCAGATCCATTCATACTAATTTCATAATTCCATGGACACTATGTATATAAGAATATATAGAATGTGACACATCATAGGTACTCATAGAATACTACATGTGTATATGTTGATCCCAGTGTTGACGACAACTAATACTCACACCCCCTACAAGAAGAATATCTGTGTCGTAGAGTCAGTCTGTTATGTCCCGTCTCCTTAAGTGATACTCTCCACTCACACCGTACTCTCCTGCTTGTGTACACTCACCGTTTACAAATATTCACGTATAATGAAACACGAACCCCATCTGGTAATCAAATCACACTGTCGTGCCTACAACAGTGTAGTCACTATATATACCGTGCTTGACACGCCATCTCGTGTATTTGCTCGTCCTATAACGTACTACACGTATGATCGTAATACTTTCCGAGAGAAAACTTACTAGCGTGATAAACGATATTAGTAAGAGAAATGACTATACAATATGTGTATTCAATAGCCAAAACCACCCCCACCTCTATCAAGTCTCAATGAAGTCTATACATAGAGCCATGTATGTATGACTCTCCACCTAGAAGCGCAGAGATAGATCAATCTCTAGTTAGACACCACCATGTTCATAGCTGGAACTGTAGTCTGTGTGTAGAAGATGAAGTCATAATATGTACATGCGCATGTTGAAACTTCGCCATATGCTCGTAAATCTCTCTCCTAGAGTGGTGTTGAAACAACTCAGCTCCGAGCGATGAGGTTCAGTTCAATCTCGCTCAATCCACATCTGTAGACTCTCTCTTTGCTCCCCCTCAAAAATCACGCAGCAAGTACTGGCACGTTCGTCCGCCAGGTGCCTGTCTCTACAACACTCAATCAGCACACTGAAGCTTGGTAATATCAAGGGATTGAGACAGTCTGTACCACAAACATCATCACAGGATCTGACTCCATCGCTGTCTGATAAACCGTATAGAGATCTGTGACAGAGAGAATAGAGATTAGATATGGTAGTCAAAGACACATGAGAATGTGGTCATTGTGAGATGTGTGTTAGATAAGTATGGCTCATTCTAAGAAGGATACAGTGTAAGACTATCATCGGATGACCTGTAAGTACCTAGACTCTCTCTGATTCTGAGGATAGCGCCATATGGTGATAGACTACCTGATAATATAGTCCTAGCTGTGCGACATGCTCGCATCATCCTTTGACGCTCTAAGAATACGTAGAGATAAACACCCATTACATGACTTTGTGTCCTGTATGCACATTTGGTCACTCAACGGCGGGATGATGAGAAGCTCGATAAGAGCTCTCCACTTCGCGCTGCTTGTGTATTACTGTTAGGATAGTGTGTTAGAGAGATAGTTTCTCTAGGAGTTAGTCGAGCTAGTCTGTTGTTAGTACACTCTCGTACACAGTCTCTTGTAAGGTGTTTGAGGTAGATGAGTATGATGCTAATTGTAGTAACCATAATAGGCCACATCAATTCTAATGCGGGGCATCTAACTCTCGCGCGCAGACTCAATATCCTAGAGGTCTCATGGTGAGTATAGATGTGAGCGGTGAGTGTTCTCTGACTAGTGGATGCATGTGCATGACCGCTATTGGTGTAGATAAAATCCGTGTGACTGTGTGAAGAGTGAAGTAGCGCCGATACAATATTGAGTCGCTAGAAAAGCTGAATAGGGTATATCGTGGTGCGCCTCTCGCGGCAAAGTACGAGCTCAATGCTTCGCTGTTGATGTGAGCGCGTGTTCCGAGTGTGTATAAGTGTAGGGATAATGTAGATGAGTAGGTCTGTCTGGAGTAGGTGTATTAAATTAATCAAAAGGTGCTGTGTGTATCGACTGAAGAACATGCGACGCGCGGCGTGAACTGTGTTCAACGCTAGTCGGTAGAAAAGATCGTGCTGGTGTGTGTGGTGTGGTCTAGTTAAATTTGACGTGGAGAATATCGGGTTGCAAGTTGGATTACTAAAAAGATCAGTTATAACTGTATCGTTTTATAGGCCCTATATAAGTATCGATAAGGGACACCACATTTCAGGCATTTACATCTTCCTCAGACTCTCTCTGGGTAGCACCATCATTTTTGTCAAGGATAATGGGCATATAAAGGAAATGCCTCCAAACTTTTCTCTAACAAAAGCGTTTGTGTGTAAGAAAGGTCATGGACTAGGGGCAAAGCATATTTTCCCTAATAATAAAATAGGGGTCCTATCAATTGTGAAGAAAATTGTAAAGTAAGACTTTTATTAAGATTATCTTCATAACCACTTCACCAATTCAAATGGACTTATAGAAATAACATTAGATCACACATGCCAGAAAACTGTGCAACAAACAAATCAAGCTGGGAGACATATGCAGAAATCAACCATTTGAGATTACAGCCACAGAGTACACAGCGTCTACAATTAATTGGTGCCAAAATCCTGAAATCTCTTTGTGTCACAATTAAAGGTTTTCATTTAGGTACAAATAATCTTTCAATGCTTCTACATTAGTTATTATTATCTTGTAGCTTGGGGGGGGGGGGGGGTGGGGGGGGGGACATTACAGAGGAGAAATAATGGGGCACAGGAGTAACTTTAAACTTTTCTTGATAAAACTGAATGTCACAAACTTCACTTTGTTATTCCTAATACAAAAGACATTTATATTGTAATTTTAGACTAAAACTCACTCCATCCCATTTTTAAAAATAATACAATTTTAGCAGATATTCAAAAAAATGCAGCTGAGTATTTAGTTGGGGGCTAACTGGGGTGATTGCCCGTCCCCATGGGCCATTCACTGAAAATTTTTGAAAACCATTGGTTCTGATGACTGAAAGTAATAATTTTTATCAAGCACAATGTTAATAAAACCAAAACATACAACACATCTATTTTAATTTCATTACTAGTATTAGTCGTTTTAAGTGTTTGCTAATCATTGGCATACATGTATTTGTTTGTAGAAATATATAATATGTGGTTTTTGTTTAGCGTTTTGATCAAGGAGTGGCCAATTCCTGTGACCTATGCTAATTGCAAAATTGGTGTGACTTGTTTAATTGCCGACGGATCAGCATAAAAATAAAGCCCATCCACCCTCCAGACTGCAATGACTGATACAAAGGACTCATTCAATACCAATAAAAGAAAATGTACATGTAAATAGCTGTCCACTTCCTTATAGAATTACTACATGTTAATGATCTCCATAGCTTTGTGTCCTAGCCTCTTACACATATATTGTCTGCAAACTTTGAAACCCCATTGAAATGTAAATTTCACTCAAGGAACAGGTGACATTTTGTATACGCACTTGGACAACAATGCTAAGCCAAATCAGGGAGCTTCAATGACCTTGATGTGAATTATGCTCATCGTCATATAATAGCAGTCTCCTCCTCTTCAATGGAATTGACTTTTCTGCTTCAAGTGATTGTACCTCTCTGACACCCAGGTTTCTGTGAATCTTCTACTGCCTTTAACTTTCTTTCTGAAACAAATGGCCATCAGCAAACATAGATGAGGAGTGTATCCTGGAGACTTGTCTTCCTTTGCTTCGCAGGGTCTACAAAAAGATAGATTTACTGGAGTAAATTCCATGTCATGCAGGAGCTTGGACATGGCGGCTACTCGGTTCTCTGCTGCTGCGTAACGGACAAAGAAAACAGGTCAGTGTGGTCTAGTAACGCCATAGTTATAGCAATGCAAATAGTTATGATGATCTCTTAAACAGGGTTAGTATTCTCCATTGTTTAATTTGTCGTCTGAGATATTATGAATCCAGTGACATGTTTGTACGTATGTGGACAATTAGGCCTTCAGCCAAAACCGGTATAATATGGGGCAAACTCATTCAATCTGGTGCATGTAGCATAATCACAAGTCCTTGTATCATAATTTAATGGAGACAGTGGTGACAACGGTTATATGATTAGGCACTATGGGCCCTCAGAAAAGTTGTGCTAGTTTTTGTCTAATCAGTGAGGTGTCATTGGGAAGCCCTCTATGGGATGAATGTCAATTAAACTTTGTTTTCTTTATTATAGAAGCCCTAAAAAAGGCTTAAAGCTCCTGCCAGAGGAAGACCACTGGAATATGAGTTCCTCTTGGAGTTCAGCACGTCATTCATCCTCTCAACCCATCAAAAAATCATTGGACCTTATGGCACCGACTTCAGCACAGAGGGCTACTGTGCCTACACACAGGAGCTGGCGTCACATGGTGATATGTTCTCTCTCATTTTTCCTCATGTAAGTTGAACATACACTGGATTACTTTGAGAGAGTACCTTCCCATATCCTTTGCTTCCTATGGTAACATTTTCAGTGTATAGACCTCTTTTCGCTCCTCTATTTCAGGATGGACTCCCTGAAAAACATGGTAAAGAGATGTGCTGTGCCAGCTCTCCAGTGACCTGGAATTCATGAATGGTATGGGGCTGGTGCATATGGATATCAAGCAAAGAATATATTTTGGTGTTTGACAAGGGGACTGCCATTTATTCAAGATTACAGATTTTGGTCTTATCCCCGTGTCAAGGAACCATTGGACGTTATAGAAGGTCCGCAACTACCAGCTTCATGGCTCCAAGAGATGCACCGACTGAATGGCCAAGGCACGCTCTTACTGGTAGACTCCAATATCTGGATGTATGGTCCTTTGGAATTGGTCTGTACTGCTTGCTGACAGGTGGAATTATTTCCATGGGAGTCAGCAGAATATCAAAGACGAGTGTTATAGGAGGGTTTTTGGATTGCACGTTGGTTCCCTACGATTGGGCCACCGTCATCCATGGAAGAGATTTCCAGGATGGGTGTGGTATGGGTTGTACACATGTTTCATTGGTCTCTTAGGCACAGACTGTAAAAAAGGAGCAAGTCTACTGAATCTTGAGGTTCCTATGCGTGTAAGTTGGACAAAGCCAAAATTTTCACCGTTAAAGTCAAGGAACTCACCGAAGACAAGATGTCAACAGAAGTCACTTCTCCAAAGGTGAAATTGCCCTGCATTTTACACCATGGACTATTCGAAGTCTGAAAGAATCCTCAGATGGTTGTTAGAGATGATGTCCTCAATTCACTAGTTTTTAGTGGATGATGAGATGTCGCTTAATGTCGGGCAGAAGGTGACGATTGAATTGGGGAATGTGTGATTTCTGTGTTACTTGTTATGTCATTATTTTATAGGTCTTAGATTCATGAGGAAGTAGCACTACCCCGTCTGTGCAGGGATAAAGTGCACAAAACAATGTACACTTTACATCTTCAAGCATTGGATTCGTCTTCCGTGCTTACATCTCCCAGGACATCTTGAAGTAAACGAAAAAGTTTTATCGGGATTAGGACTTTTAATAGTATGTGATTTGTAAATCGAGTGCTCCTTGTTTATTTCTCGTGCTTTACTAACAAAATCAGTCTTTTTGATTGATGTTTAAAATGAGTTAACATTTCGTAAATAGTAATTGCTAATGTTCTACTCATGTATCCTTCGTTGGATTCTTTTGTGATATGTGTGTGCAATGGTTACCACCATCCTTTGTATGGGTTTCCACTAAAATTAGAACAAAAATTAGAGCAAAGCTTACAGCCCAAATGTAGGCCATTGCTTTGAATCTTTACCAAATATATGAAGATTAGGAATTGTGTCCCACTTACTACATCGCACAGATGATCCGTGGTATATATTCTCGGATATCACGTTTTAATTTTGAAAACACTGCTGATCATAAATCTTTAAGATGTCCACTCAAAATGTAAATCTGTTGCTAATACTTCATCGAATTAATTTCATTTTTTAGATTTTTTAAATAAGGTTAAGGAATGTCATTCTTCTTCATTTGTTGTGAATAAATTTCCTCTTTTTTCTTGAATATTTATTTCTGGAACCACTTTTGCACTATAATTGGTGACTAGAGAGTATGATGCTTATTGTAGTAAACCATAAATTGCCACTGGTGCAACCCAAAAACTCTCCATGAACGGAGATTAATAAATACATGATATTGTGAGAAAAAAATGAGGAACAAACTCTCCATTGGTCAGATTAACAAATGATTGGTCCATGCACGCTCCTCTTCCTTATCCTCCAGTGTTAGTGAGGGATAAAAGGACCAAGTGTATAATACAAAAGTGCTTACGCACTAAAACTGGGGTTAGCATTGGGTAGATGAGGAGTAGTGATGCTTGACTGGATAAATAGTGGGTAGAAAGTTCAGGATTACTAAACAGCTCACAGATTCAACTGTAAGTTTATATAGGCCAGACTCTGTAAAGATATCGATAAGGACAACACATTTCAGGCATATACATCTTCCTCAGGACTCTCTATGGGTCAGCACACCATCCATCGTTTTGGTCAGGATAACTGGCAACTTAAACAGGATTGCTCCAAACTTATCCTAACATATGCATTGTGTGTAAGAAAGGTCTGACTAGGGGCAAAGCCAAATATACCCTAATCATAACATATAGGGGATCATATCAATTGTGAAAAATGTAATGTAAGACTTTATTAAGTATTCCTTCTTCTAACCACTTCACAATTCAAATGGATATTAGAAATAAACTTAGATCTCTAACATGCCCAGAAAAATGTGCAAACAAATCAAGCTGGGAGACCATTCGCAGAATAAACCATTTGAGATCAGCCACAGAGTAAACAGCGTCTTACAATTAATTGGTGCCACAATTCCTGAAATCTCTTTGTGTCACAAATAAAAGGTATATCCATTTTAGAACAATCAATCTTTCAATGCTTCTACATCTAGTTATTTATTTAGCTTGTAGCTTGACTAAAACAGAGGGAAGAAATAATGGGGCACTGGAGTAACTTTAAACTTTTTCTTGCTTAAAATGAATGTCAACTTCACTTTTGTATTTATAATACAAGACATTTATATTGTAATTTAGGACCTAAAACTCACTCATCCCATTTTTTAATAAATAATAATTTTAGCAGTATTCAAAAAAATGCAGCTGAGTATGTAGGTTGGGGGCTAACTTGGGGTGATTGCCGTCCACATGGCCATTTACCTGAAAAAAATTTTTTGCAAAACATTGGTTCTGTTGCTGTAAGTTAAATATTTTTATAGCAACAAAGTTAATACATCAAACATAAACAAAGCTATTTTAATTTCATTACTAGTAATAGTGTTTTTATGTGTGCTAACTCATTGGGCATACAATGATTTGTTGTAGAAATATATAATATGTGGTTTTTGTAGCGTTTTGTCAAGGAGTGGCCACTACCTTTGACCATATGCTATTTATGCATAAAATTGGTGTGACTTGTTTTATCTGCTTAATCAGCATAAAAAATAAAGCCCATCCACCCTCAGAACTGCAATGACTGATTACAAAGGACTCATTCAATCATCCAAATAAAGAAATGCTACATTGTACAATAGCTGTCACTCTCTTCCTATAGAAAACACATGTTTTATCTCCATAGCTTGAGTCCTAACCTTACACTCTACTATTGTCTGCAAAACTTTGAAACCCCCATTGAAATGTAAATTCACTCCAGGACGGGAGACATTTTGTATACGCAACTGCACATCAATGCTCAGCCTTCAGGGAGCTCAATCGACCCTTGAGTGAATTTTGCTATGTCATATAAAGCAGTCCGCCTCTTCAATGGACATTGACTTTCTCTGCTTCCATAGGCTTGTACCTCTTGACCCCCAGGTTTCTGTGACTTCTTCTTACTGCCTTTAACTTCTTCAGAACAACAATGGCATCCAGCAAACAAAGATGTGCGAGAGTATCCTGGGACGGACTATGTCTCCTTTGCGGGGATTTTCGCAGGGTCTTACAAACAGATAGTTCTACAGAGAACTTCCATTCATGGACAGGAGCTTCGCGACAAGGCTCGGCTATGGTTCTGTGTGATGGTAACGGACAAGAAAACAGTCAGTGTGTCTACGCCATCGTTATAGCATGCAATAGTTTGATGATCATAACTGGGTATGTTTCGCCATTGTTTCATATAGTCGTTGTGATTTATGAACTCGTGTTACATGTTTGTCAGTATGTGGAAATTAGGCCTCCAGCCAAACCGGTAAAATATGGGGCCAAAACTCAGCAATCTGGAGCATGTGCATAATCAAGTCCTTGTTTTCATAATTTAATGGAGTCACGTGGAGTACAACGGTTATATGATAGGCCATATGGGCCCCTCAGAAAATTGTATAGTTTTTGTTACATTAGTGACGGTGTCTTTGTGAAGCCCTCTTTGGGATGAATGTACAATTAACTTTGTTTTCTTTATCTTATAGAGCAAAAAAAGGCATTAAAGCTCCTGCACTCAGTAGGAAGACCAATGAATATCCGTTACCCCTTGGAGTTACAGCAGTCCCTTCTTCTCTCTCATCCCATCCGCAAACTAGCATTGGAACTTTATGGCACCGCCTTCAGACAGAGGCTACTCTTAGGCCTACACCAGGAGCTGGCGACAACAATGGGATGATCCTGTTCTCTCTCATTGTTCATCTGTATAGTCTGTAAAGTCCCCTGGGGGGAAATTACTTTGAGAAGCTACCTTCCCTATATCCTTTGCTCCTATGTAACATTTTCAGTGTATTGACCCTCTTTTGCTCCTTCTATTTGAGGATGGACTACCATGAAAATACATGGTAAAGAGATGTGCTGTGCAGGCTCTCCAGTGCCCTGGAATTCATGAATTGGTATGGGGTGGTGATCTGGATATCAACCAGAAAATATTTTGGTGTTTGACAACGGAACTGCCATTATTTCAAGATTACAGGATTTTGAGGTCTATCCCGTTCAACAGGAACCATGACGTTATAGAAGGGTCCGGCAACTACCAGCTACATTGCTCAGAGATGCACCGACTGAATGGCAAGGACTTTTTAATGGTAGACTCCCACTCTGGATGTATGGTACATTTGGAATTGTTCTGTAACTGTTTGCTGACAGGTGAATTTCCATGGGAGTCAGCAGATATTCAAAGACGGTGTTATAGGTGGTTTTTGGTATGGCACGTTGAGTTCCCCCGACGTTTGGGCCACAGATCACCATGGAAGTGATTTCATGATGGAGTTGAACACATGTTTATGGTCTCTTAGGCACAGACTGTAAGAAAAGGAGCAAGTCTACTGAAAATCTTGAGGTTCCTAGGGTGTATGTTGGAAAAGCCAAAATTCACGTCAAAGGCAAGGAAAACTTACGAACGAAACCGGATGCTTTCAGACAGTCCACTTCACTCCCAAAGTGACAATGCCTCTGCTTTCTACACATGATCTCTTCGAAGATCTGAATTGAATACTCCTCAGATGGTTGTAGAGATGATGTCCATCAATCACTAATACGTTTTGTGGATGATGAGATGTAGCTTCTTGTCGGGGCAGAGGTGGAGATTGGAATGAATGTGTGTTTTCTGTGTTACCATGTTATGTACATTAATTTATAGGCTCCTTGATTACATTGAGGAAGAGCACTCACCCGTCTGTGCAGGATATAGTGCACACAAAATGTACACCTTTACAATCTTCATACTTCATTGGATTAGTCTACCTGTTACAATCCCAGGACTTCTTGAAGGAAACGGAAAAGTTTTATCGAGGATTGGACTTTTAATAAGAATGTGATTTTGTAATTATCGGAGTGATGTGCTTTGTACTTACACAATCAGTCTTTTTGTTGATGTTTAAAATGAGTTACATTTGTAATAGTTATTGCTATGTTCTAACAAATGTATCCTTTCCGTTGATGTTTGTGTTATTGTGTGATGGTTAACACCATCCTTTTTATGGAGTTTCCACTAAAATTTGAACAATAAATCTAGTGCAATAGCTTAAGCCCAAATGTAGCAGATTGGCTGAATCATATTACCCAAATATATGAAGTGTAGGACTTGTGTCCACCACTTACTACATCACCACAGATGATCCAGTTGGATCTCTTCTGGATATCCAGTTTTAATTGTGAAAACTGCTGATCATTAAATTTTAAGATGTCCATCAAAAAATGTAAATCTGTGCTATACTACTTCATCGATAATAATTTCATTCTTTAGATTTTTTTAAGAAGGATAGGCATGTCATTCTCCTTCATTTGTGGTGAAAAATTCCTCTTTTTTTTGGAATTTATTTCAGGAACACTTTTTCACAATAATTGTGTGAACTAGAGAGTATTGATGATTATTGTAGTAAACATAATTGCCACTGGAGCAACCCAAAAACTCTCATGAAACTGGAGATTAATAAATTAATGATTTGTTGAGAAAAAATGAGGAACAACTCTCCCAATGGTCAGTAAACAAAATGATTGTCATGCAGCTTCAATCTTCCTTTATTCCTCCAGTCGTAAGTAGGGATAAAACGACAAGTGTATAATACAAAGTGCTAAAGCTAAATTGGGGTACGAATTGCGGTAGGATGAGGATGTGATGCTTGAAATGAATAAATAGTGGGTAGCTAAGTCTGGGATTACTAAAAGCTCAGTTAAACTGTATCCGTTTTATAGGCACTCGTATAAGATATCGTAAGGACAAACACATTTCATAGGCATACATCTTCATCAGACTCTACTCTGGGTTGACCATCATTCTTTGTCAGGATAATGGGCAATATAAAGGAAAGCTCCAAACTTATCTCTAACAAAAGCATTGTGTGTAAGAAGGTCTGACTAGGGGCAAAGCTCCAATTATACCCTAATCATAAAATAGGGGATCATATCAACTTGTGAAAATGTTAAAGTAAGACTTTATGTAAGATTCATTTCTAACCACTTCACCAATTCAATGGACTATAGAAATAACGCCTTTGATCACTAACATGCCAAGAAAAATGTGCCAAACAAAACTACTATAGCTGGGTGACCAATTGCAGAAATACTAACCATTGGAGATCAGCCACAGTGTCTACAATTTAATTGGTGCCAAAATCATAAATCTCTCGGTGGGTGTCACCTATAAAAAGGTTTTTCATTTAGAAACAACAATCTTTCATGCTTTCTACATCTAGTTATTATTATCTTGCTAGCTTGAAAACAGTGGAAGATATAATGGGGCACTGGAGTAACTCTTTAAATTTTCTTGCTTAAAACTGAATGGTCTCAAACTTCACTTTTTGTTTTCTAATACAAGGATCATTTTTATTGTAATATTAGGACCTAAAAACTCACTATCCATTTTTAAAAATAATAATCTTTAGACAGATATTCAAAAAATGCAGCTGACGTATTTAGTTGGGGGCTAACTTGAGGGGTGAATTGCCGTCCCCATGGCACATTCCTGAAAAATTTTGCATATAACATTGGTCTGATGCTGTAAGTAATATTTTTATAGCACTCAAAGTTTAATAACAACAAACATACACAATAATCTATTTTAATTTCATTACTAAGTAATAGTGTTTTAAGTGTGCTAAATTCATTGGCATACACTGATTTACCTTGTAAGAAATAATATAATATGTGGTTTTTGTTAGCGTTTTGATCAGGAGTGGCACTACCTTTGACCATATGCTAATTGCAAATTTTGGTGTGACTTGTTTATCTGCTGACAATTCAGCATAAAAAAATAAAGCCATCCCACCCACAGACTGACAATGACTGATACAAAGGACTCATTCAATACCAAATAATAGAAATGCTACATGTAAATAGCTGTCCACTCTTCCTGTATAGAAAACTCATGTTATATCTCCATAGCTTGTTAGTCCTTGCCTTGACACCTACTAGTGTTCTGCAAAATTTGAAACCCCATTGAACATGTAAAATTCACTCAGACGATGACCATTTTTGTATACTGCAACTTGCAACATCAATGCTCAAGCCAATCTGGGAAGCTCAAATGACTTGGTGAATTTTGCTCATGTCCAATTTAAAGCAGTCACCTCTTCATTGGGACATTGACTTTCTCTGCTTCCATGGACTTGTACCTCTCTGACCCTGTTTCTGTGATCTTCTACTGCCTTTAACTTCTTCAGAAACAATGCATCCAGCAACAAGTGTGGAGAGTTATCCTGGGACGAACTTGTCTCCTTTGACTTCGCGGGTCTACAAAAGCATAGATCATACTAGGAGAACTTCCCATGTCATTGCAGGAGCTTGGGACCAAGGCGGCTATGCGTTCTGTGTCCCCTGATGGTAACAGAACAAGAAAACATGGTCAGTGTGGTCATACCGCCATGTTTTTAGCCAATCATTAGTTGAAGATCATAAACAGGGTAGTATCTCCATTGTTTCACGTATAGTCGTTGAGATTTATGAACAGTGTTACATGTTTGTCAGTCTGTGGACAATTAGGCCTCAGCCAAAACGGTAAAATATGTGGCCACAAATCCTCATCAATCTGCGCCTGCATGTGTGCTTAATCAAGTCCTTGTTTCAATAATTTAATGGTGTCACGTGGAGACACGGTTATATGATAGGCACATATGGGCCCTCAGAAATGGTGTGCTAGTTTTTGTCTATATCTCACGTGATGGTGTCATTGGGAAGCCTAATGGGATGAAGTACATAGTACTTTCGTTTTCCTTTATACTATAGAGCAAAACAAGGCATTAAAGCTACCTAGTCCAGAGAAGACCATGAATATCTGTTCCTCTTGGAGGTCAGCAAGTCCTTCTTCCTCTCATCCACATCCAAAACATATTGGATCTTATGGCACCGCCTTCAGGACAGTAAGGGCTACTTTGCCTACACCCAGGAGCTGGCGACACATGGTGAATCTGTTCTCTTCATTTTTACCTCATGTATCGTTGAAGTCACCTGGATTACTTTGAGAAGTACCTTCCCACATATCTTTGTCCTATGGTAACATTTTCAGTTGATTGACCTCTTTGCTCCTCTATTTGGGATGGATATCCTGATAAACCTGGTAAAAGAGATGTGCTGTGCAGCTCTCACTGTGCCCTGAATTCATGAATGGTATGGGCTGGTTGATGCATCTGGATATCAGCCAGAAAAATATTGTGTTTGACAAGGACTGGCCAATTCTATCAAGATTACAGATTTTGGTCTATCCGTGTAAAGGAACCATGACGTATAGAAGGTCGCTACTACCAGTCTACATGGTCCAGAGATGAACGAATGGAATGGCAAGGTCGCTTTACTGGTAGACTCATCTGGATGTATGGTCTTTGGAATTGTTTCTGTTACTGCTTGACTGACAGGTGAATTTCAATGGGAGTTCAGCAGATATCAACGACGAGTGTTATAGGAGGTTTTTGGAATGGCACGTTGAGTTCCCGACGATTGGGCCACCGTCTCCATGGAAGAGGATTTAGATGGAGTTGTCCACATGTTTATTGGTCTCTTAGTCACACGACTGTAAAGAAAAGGGAGCAAGTCTCTGAATTCTTGAGGTTCCTGGTGTAGTTGGAAACAAGCCAAAATTCACCGTCAATGTCAAGGAAATTTCGACGACAACAGATGCTACAGAAGTCACTCAATCCAAAGTGACTAACTGCCCATTGCCTTTCTTCACATGACTCTTCGAAGTGCTGAAGAATCCTCAGATGTCTTTAGAGATGATGTCCATCAATCAATAGTTTTGTGGCTGATGAGATGTCGCTTCATGTCGGGGCAGAGGTGGAGATTGAATGGAAATGCGTGTTCTTCTGTGTTAATGTTTATGTCTAATTTTAGAGGTCCTTGATTTCTTGAGGAAGAGCACTACCCCGTCTGTGGCAGGGATAAAGTTGCACAAAATAATGTGCACACATTTACATCTTCAATGGCATTTGGATTAGTCTTCCTTGTTTCAATCCCAGTGACAATCTTGAACGAAGAACGGAAAAGTTTTATCGAGGATTAGGACTTTTAATAGAATGTGATTTTGGAATATCGGTGCTTGTGCTTTACTAACAAATCAGTCTTTTTGTGAGTTTTAAAATGAGTTAAAAATTTGTAATAGTAATTCGCTATGTTCTTACATATGTATCCTCGTTCCGTTGATCTGATTTGTGATATGTGTGTGATTGGTTACACCATCTTTTATGGAGTTTCCACTAATAAATTAGAACAAAAAATTAGAGCAAAAGCCTTAAGCCCACCATGTAGGCCATTGCAGAGATCTTTACAAATATATGAGTGTAGGACTTGTGTACCACTTAACTACATCACCACAGGATGAATCCAGTGGATTCTTCTCGGATATCGTTTTAATTGTGAAAAACTGCTGAATCATAAATATTTTAAGATGTCCATCAAAAATGTAAATCTGTTGCTAATCTTCATCGAATTAATTTCATTTTTAGATTTTAAAAAGGATAGGCATGTCATTTCTCTTCATTTTCGTTGTGAAAAAATTCCTCTTTTTTTCTTTGAATTTGTATTTCAGGAAACAATTTTTCACAATAAGTGGTGACTAGAGAGTTTGATGCTTATTGTAGTAAAATAATTGCTCACTGTGCAACCCAAAAACTCTCATGAACGGAGATTAATAAATACGGATATTGTTGAGAAAAAATTGTGGAACAACTCTCCATGGTCAGTAAACAATGTATTGGTCCATGCAGCTTGCTCTTCCCTTATCCTTCCAGTGTAAGTGAGGGATAATAAGACATAGTGTATAATACAAAAGTGATAACGTAAAACTGGGGTAGCTATTGCGGTAGATGAGGATAGTGTGCTTTGACTGATAAATAGTGGGTAGCAAGTTCAAAAGATTACTAAAAGATCAGTTAAAACTGTAGGTTTTATTAGGGCACGGTATAGATATTCGATAAGGACAACACATTTATAGGACATACATCTTCATCAGACTCTCTCTGGTGAAGCACCATCATTTTTGTCAGGATAACTGGCTCTATTAAAGGAAAGCTCCAAAAAACTTATTCCTAACAAATAGCATTGTGTGTAAGAAAGGTCTGGACATAGGGGCAAAGCCATTATACCCTAATCATAAATTATAGGGAGCATATCAATTGTGAAATATGTAAAGTAAGATTTATTATGATTCATCTTCTAACCACTTCACCAATTCAATGACTTAGAAAATAAACTTAGATCACTATCATGCCAGAAAACTGTGCAAACAATCAAGCTGGGAGGTCATTGCAGAAATCATACATTTGAGATCAGGCAACAGGTACTCAGCGTCTACAAATTAATTGGTGCCAATACTGAATCTCTTTGCTGTCACAAATAAAAGGTTTATCATTTAGAACAAACAATCTTTCAATGCTTCTTACATCTAGTTATTATTATCTTGTATAGCTTTGACCAAACAGAGGGTAGGAAATATTGGGGCACAGGAGTTAATTTAAAATTTTCTTGCTAAAACTGAATGTCAAACTTCACTCTTTTGTTTTCTATACAAGTACATTTATCATTGTTAATTTAGACCTAAACTCAAATCCCATTTTAAATATAATAATTTTAGCAAGATATCAAAAAATGCAGCTGACGTATTTAGTTGGGGGCTTACTTGGGGTGCATTGCCTGCTTCCCCATGGCCTCATTGAAAATTTTCCAAAAAACATTAGGTTCTGATGCTGTAAAGTTATTTTTTATTGCACACAAGTTATATACAAACAAAAACATAAAACAAATATTTTTAATCTTCATTACTAGTAATAGTGAGATTTAAGTGTGTAACTCATTGGCATACTCACTGATTTGTTTGTAGGAAATATATATATGTGGTTTTTGTTAGCGTTTGATTCAAGGAGTGGCCACTACCTTTGACCATATGCTAATTGCAAAAATTGGTGTGACTCTGTTTATCTGCTGACAATCAGCATAAATATAAAGCCATCCTCCCAAGCACTGAACTTGACTGATCACAAAGGACTCTTTCAATACTCCATATTAACAAGAAATGTACATGTAAATAGCTGTCCACTCTCCTTATAGAAAAATACATGTTATATCTCCATGCTTGTAATGTCTAGCCCCTTAAACATACTACTTGTCTGCAAACTTTGAAACCCATTGAAATGTAAATTCACTCAAGGACGGATGGACCTATTTGTATTACGCCAAACTTGCACATCATTGCTCAGCAATCAGGGGAGCGCAATGGACCCTTGAGTGAATTTTGCTCATGTATATATAAGCAGTCTCCTCTTCAATGGGACATTGACTTTCTCTGCTTCAGACGACTTGTACCTCTCTGACCCCAGGTTTCTGTGAATCTTCTACTGCCTTTTAACTTCTTCAGAACATCAATGCATCCAGAAAAACAAGATGAGGAGAGTATCCTGGGACGACTTGTCTCCTTTGGTTTTTTTACTATCGCAGGGTCTACAAAGATAGATCTACAGGAGAATCGTCTTCATGTCATGCAGGAGCTTGGACAAGGCGGCTAATGGTTCTGTGTGATGGTAACGGACAAGAAAACAGGTCAGTGTGGTCAACGCCATCGTTATAGCAATGCACATAGTTTGAAGGATCATAAACGGGGTAGTAGTCCATTGTTTCAATATAGTCGTTGAGATTTATGTACAGTGTACATGTTTGTCAGTATGTGGACCAATTAGGCATCAGCCTAAACGGTAATATGGGGCCAAAATCATCAATTGGTAGCTGTGGCATAATTCATGTCCTTGTTTCATAATTTAATGGGCTGTCACGTGGAGACAACGGTTATATGATAGGCCTTTTCGGGCCTCAGAAAAGTTTGTGTAGTTTTTGTCTATTCAGTGAGGTGTATTTGGCAGACCTCTATGGGATGGAATGTACATTAACTTTGTTTTCTTTATCTATAGAGCAAAAAAAGGCATTAAAGCTCCTGCCCAGTAGGAAGGACCACTGAATATCAGTTCCCTCTTGGAGTTCAGCCCGACCTTTTCCTCTCATCCCATCCAAACTTCATTGGAACTTATGGCACCGCCTTCAGGGATCAGAGGGCTACTTTGCTACACCCAGGAGCTGGCGACACATGGTCGATTCTGTTCTCTCTCCATTTTTTTTTACCTCATGTAAGTTGAAGTCCTGGATTACTTTGCAGAAGTACCTTCCCCATATCCCTTTGCTCCTATTGGTTACATTTTCAGTGTATTGACCTCTTTTGCTCCTTATTTCAGGATGGACTCCCTGAAAACTCATGGTAAGAGATGTTGTTTTTTCTTATGCTGTGCGCTTCCAAGTGCCTGGATTCATGATATGGTCTGGGGCTGTTGCTCTGGATATCAAGCCAGAAAATATTTTGGTGTTTGAAAGGACTGCCATTCTATCAAGATTACAGATTTTGGTCTATCTGTGTCAATGGAAAAAACTTGACGTATAGTAGGTCCGCAACTACCAGCTACCATGGGGTCCAGAGATGCACCGACTGAATGGCAAGGACGCTTACTGGTAGATACCACTCTGGATGTATGGTCTTGGGAATTGTTCTGTACTGCTTGCTGGACAGGTGAATTTCCATGGGGAGTCAGCAGATATCAAAGAAAGAGTGTTATAGGAGGTTTGTTGGAAATGGCACGTTGAGTTCCCGCGATTGGGCCCACCACTCACCTATGGAAGGATTCTTCAGATGGAGTTGTTCACATGTTTATTGGTCTCTTAGGGCACAGACTGTAAGAAAAGGAGCAAGGCTACTGAACCATCTTGAGGTTCCTAGGTTTAAGTCTGGAAAAGCCAAAATTCACCGTCAAGTCAAGGAATTCGGACGACACAGATGCTACAGAAAGACACTTCACTCCAAAGTGACATGCCTGCCTTTCTACACATGGACTCTTCGAAGTCTGAGAATCCTCATGATGGTTGTAGAGATGATTGTCCTCAATCCACTAGTTTTGTGGATGATGAGAGTCGCTTCATGTCGGGGCAAGAGGTGGAGATTGAATGAATGTGTGATCTTCGTGTTACATGTTATGTCATTATTTTATAGGCTGCCGTGATCTTCATGAGGAAGAGCACTACCCCGTCTGTGCGGGATAAAGTGCACAAATATGTACCTTTAATTCATTCAATGCATTGGTTTAGTTTCCTTGCTTTACAATCCCCAGGACATCTTGAAGAAAACAGGAACAAGTTTTATCGAGGATTAGATTTTAATGAATTGTGATTTTGCAACTATCGAGTGCTTGTGATTTACTACAAATCAGTCTTTTTGTTGATGTTTAAAATGAGTTAAAATTTGTAATAAGTATTGCTTGTTATCACAATGATATCCTTACGTTGATCTGTTTGTGATATGTGTGTGTGGTTACCACCATCCTTTTTATGGGAGTTTCCCACTAAATTAGACAAAAATAAGAGCACAAGCTTAAAGCCCACACTGTAGGCATCTGCCTGAATCTTTACCGCAATATATGAAGAGTCAGGACTTGTGTCCCACATTCTACATCACCACAGATGATCCAGTGGATCTCTTCTCGGATATCAGTTTTAATTGTGAAAACTGATGATCATAAATCTTTAAGATGTACATCAAAAATGTTAAATCTGTTGCTAAACTTCATCGAATAATTTCATTTTTAAGATTTTTAAAAAGGATAGGCAGTCATTCTCTTCATTTGTTGTGAAAAATTCCTCTTTTTTTGGAAAATTTTATTTCAGGAACAATTTTTCACAATAACTTGGTGACTAGAGAGTATGATGCTTATTGTAGTTAAACACATTAATTGCCACTGTGTGCAACCCAAAAAAATCTCATGATAACGGTGATACATAAATACTGATATTGTTGAGAAAAAAATGAGGACACATTCTCTCCATGGATCAGTAAACAAATGATTGGTCATGCAGCTTACCTTCCTTTATCTCTCCAGTGTAAGGAGGGATAAAAGACAAGTGTATAATACAAAAGTGCTAACGCTAAACACTGGGTAAGACATGCGGTAGATGAGGATCAGTGATGCTTGACTGATAAATAGTGGGATAGCAATAGTTCAGGATTCTAAAAGTCAGTTTAAACTGTAACGTTTTATAGGCACTGTAAAGATATCGATAAGGACAACACATTTCAGGCATACATCTTCCTCAGACTCTCTCTGGGTACCACCATCATTTTTGTCAGGATAATGGCACTATAAAGGAAAGCTCCAAACTTATCCTAAAAAAGCATTGTGTGTAAGAAAGGTTTGGATAGGGGCAAACCCAATAACCTATCATTAAATAGGGGTCATATCAATTGTGAAAATGAAAAGTAAGACTTTTTTAAATTTCATCTTTAACCACTTCACCAATTCAAATGACTATAGAAATAACCTTAAAGATCACTAACATGCCAGAAAACTGTGCAAACAATCAAGCTGGGAGACCATTGCAGAAATCAACCTTTTGAGATCACCCCAGGTCACAGGTCTAAAATTTAATTGGTGCCAAATCCTAATCTCTTTGTGTCACAAATAAAAAGGTTTATCATTTAGAAAAATAATCTTTCAAATGCTTCTAATCTAGTTATTATTATCTTTGTAGCTTGAAAAACAGAGGGAAGAAATAATGGGGCACAGGTGTAACTTTAAACTTTTCTTGCTAAAATGAATGTCAAACTTCACTTTTGTTTTCTAATACAAGACTTTATATTTTTATTTAGACCCAAAACTCACACTATCCCATTTTTAAAAAATAATAATTTTAGCAGATCTTCAAAAAATGCAGTGAGTATTTAGTTTGGAGGCTAACTTGGGGTGATTGCCCTCCCATGGCATTCCCGAAAATTTGCAAAACATTGGTTCGATGCTGAAAGTAATATTTTTACAGCACAAATTTTAATACCACAAAACATAACAAATCTATTTTAATTTCTTTACAAATAAATATGTTTTAAATGTGCTAACTAAATTGGCAACACTAAATTTGTTTACAAAATATAATAGGGTGGTTTTTGTTAGCGTTTTGATAAAGGGGAGTGGCCACTACCTTTTGACCATAACAAATTTTAAAAATTTGGCGTGACTCTTTTTAATTTTGGTGACATCACCCATAAAAATAAAGCCTCCCCCCCAAACAACTGCAATGACTGATAAAAAGGGACTAAATTCAAAAACCAAATAAAAAAAAAAAATGTTTACATTTTAAATAGCTGTCCCCCTCTCCTTTTTAAAACTAAAATGTTATATCCCCATAGCTTGTAGTCCAAACCCCTTACACCTACTACTGCCCTTGCAAACTTAAAACCCCATTGAAATGAAATTTCACTAAAGGGACAGATAAAACTTTTTTGTATATGCAACTTGCACATAATGCTCAGCCAATGGGGACTAAATGACCCTTAAATTTTAATTTGCTCCTTTCCAAATAAAGCAGCCCCCCTCTTCAATGGCTTGACTTTTTTCTGCTTCCAGAACTTGAAACCTCTCTGACCCCCGGGTTTTTTTCCTGTGAATCTTCAAACCGGCCTTTTTAACTTCCAAACACAAGGGGCATCCAGCAAACAAGATTTTGGATGCACGGGGGGCCCCCGCGCCCCCCTTTCCCCGGGTCGGGGGCGCACCCGGGTCCCCGCACAGGGGGAAACCAAACCGCCCGAAAAATTGGGAACGGGGCTGGGGGGGGGGCTTCACCCCGGGGGCCGGCCCGGGCCCCCCCCACTCCCTTACTTACCCGGCCGGCCCCCTTTCGGCTCACCCCCGGGCCCGCCCCGGGGCCCCCCCATCTAGGGCGCGCGCGGGCCCCGGGCATTTGCAGTTTTAAAAAGGGGCCATGAAAACCCTTTAATTGGCTTTTTCCGGCCCCTCCCCCTTTTTTAAAGCCTGCCCCTTCCGGGGGCCGTTCCCGGGATTTTTTAGTCCCCTTTGGTTCCCTAAGAGAAAGCGTTTAACCCTTTTTTTTCCTGTTTTAAACCGTTACCGCCCTTTTAGTTTTCCTTTTTCCTTGACCACCCCTTCTTCCCGCCTGCCCTAAACCTTGTGCCTGCCCCCCGACCACAAAACCTGTGCCCCGCCTTGACCTTCTCCTGTCCCCGACTCACGAGCCTGCCTGACGATTCTGCACCCGGTGCTGTAACCTCGGCTGCCCCCCGGAAAACAAGTCAGTCAGGGGGGACACCTGGTAGACCCCCCCGCAGCAAGCCCATCCCGCTTTCCCGGGGGCCCTCTGGTGAAAACCGGGCCCTTTTACTTAATTCCTTTCCCCCGGGGCTTACAACCCATCCTTGGGGGGTCCAGGGGATCCATTTCTACACCCGGGGTACGTGACAGTAAATCCGGCCATGGATCCCCCCAAAATTTTTGGCCCCCTGCCTTTTTAACGCGACCCCACCACCTTTGTGGTTTAAAGCAGTCACAACAGCCGTTTCCAAAAACCCAGAAACCCTCGGCCAACTCCCCCGCCATGATCAGCAGCCCTTTGGGCCGCTCAGCAGAAAACCCCCCCGCCCCCCGGGGGTTCCCCCGGGGTCCCCCCGGGTTTCCCCGGTTTCCAAACCGCTGGTCCACGGCTCCGTCAAATCTATGCCGACCAAGTTCGATGGGGACTCCGGGCCTTTGCAGGGGTTTTTATAAACCCCAATGTTTCCCTGCCCATTGATTTAAAATGGGCCCCAATTTTTCCTACCGAACGGTCTA
This sequence comes from Phyllomedusa bahiana, assembly GCA_025379985.1. NCBI lineage: Eukaryota > Metazoa > Chordata > Amphibia > Anura > Hylidae > Phyllomedusa > Phyllomedusa bahiana. The sequence goes on along the minus strand of JAODAL010031913.1, from coordinate 6,818 downwards.
AGGGGCGTTTCGTTGCTAACCCTTCTTTCCGGAAAGCCCTGCCTGGGCAAACCCCCCTCTGGACAGGAACATCCGGTCACAGTTTAAACCTTTGGCTTCATTCCTAAACCCGAGTTCAGGGCGTTTTCGGGGGAACCACCCCCGGCTTTTCGTCTGCCGAAAACCCCCTTTTCAAAATCTACCCCAAAGGGGGGACCCCTGTAGGCATTATCCGTACTTTTTTCCGGGCATTTTGGCCCTCTGATTTTTTCTTTGGAATAAAAGGGCCCTTTGCCCCACCCCCCCTTCAAAAAGGGCCTCCCACCGATCAAGGATCCCCAAATTCTCCCCGGGATTCCCCCGTTTCCTTGAGTGACCTTATTTTCCCTTTGGGCCAAACCCCGGATTGACATCCGTTTCTCGAACGCCAGGGGAAACCCCGGGCAGGAACGGGAGCAAGCTAGACCCCGTCGTTTTTCCTCGTCTGGCCCCATATTTAAAAGGGGAGGCCCCTGCCCCCCCCGGGGGGTTGGCCCCCCCCCACGGGGCCCCGAAGAGGCCCATTAGGAGGTTGATCGGGGCCCAACCGGGGCCCAAAATACAGGGGGCTTAAACAAAGCCCCCCGTGAGGGAGGGAATCCTTTTTGGTCTTTTTCCGGGTGGGGTCCCAAATTTTTTGGGAAACGCCCCCCTGGTAACCCCAGCATAACCCCCCCTTTGATACCCGGGGAAAAACCCCTCACCCCACCCTCCAGGGACAGGGGAGAGTTTCTCAAGGATCCAATTCGTTCCGAACTACCCCCCTGGCCCTACAAGAAAGGGTGCTGCAAAGGAAGACTTGGGGTTCTATTTCCCTACCCCTTTCCCTCCTCGCCCCATTCCCCCGGGGTCCCCCCGGGGCGCAACGCCCCCGTCCCGTGCTCGTTTGGGGCAGGGGGCAAGTCCAAAATTTGGGGGTTGGGAAGTGTCACCCTCCTGTTTGGTGGCACCTCCCCGGGTTGCTTACCGCCTTTTTTCGGGGCGTCAAGCCCTGATCGGCCTTCCTTTTGCCCCAAACCCCAACCCTTTTCCCGACGTTTTCCCTCCAAAAGGGCAAGCTGAGACTTTGGGGCCCCCCCCCATCCCCCCATACGACGTCCTGTTGATCTTCTCCCCGGGGGACGTCCCCTCCACTTTGGCGGGGTTTTTCCCCCCCTGTCGGTACCTGAGACCTTTGGCTATGTCTTCATACATCAAGGAGAATCTCCAGGGGGGGTTTTTTTCCGCAAGTCCCCTCCCCCAGCGGGGCCGGGTTCTTTTTCTGGCAAAGAAGGAGGGTATTTCTCGTCCTTGCATAACTAATCGGGGTTTCTCAATAAGATTCGGAAAAAAAACCCGTATCCCCTGCCCTTGTTTCAGGGAACTTTTTAAAACCGTCAAAGAGGTGCCAAGATTTTTAAACCAAAACCGGGAACCCAGGGGCTTAAATCTAAAAACGGATACTGGGGCGACGAAGGGAAGCCCCGCTTTCAACACCCCGACGGGCACTTCGAGTACCGGGCCCATCCCCTTCGGGCTCTGCAATGCCCCGGCTGCCCTTCCAAGAATTCGTCCAATGACATTTTTCCCGGGGACCCCCCAAAAACAAAAGCGGGGTTGTGAAATCTTACAACTTTTCGGGTTTTTTCCCTCCCCCGACCTGGAACCCCATCAATTTCACGTGCGCCGGGTTTTCTCAGCCCGCCCTAAGGGCCAACTCCCCTCAATCCCAAAACTTGAGAATTGCCATTTCATCAGCAGAGCCTACCTTTCCCCTCGGCTACATCTTTTCGGGACAAGGGCCTACAGATGATCCCCCGAAAGTTGTCGCCGTCCCAAAAGTGGGCCCCCGGCCCCGGGGGCTCCGAGCCATAACAAAGATTTTCCCGGGGTTCGCCAACTATTACAGGCAATTTTTTAAAACCCCATTTTTTTCCCCGCCCGGTTTTCCCCCAAGTGGCTTTAAACCCCAAGGGAAAAACGCAAATCCAAAACCTGGGCCACCAGCGGCAGAGGAAGGGCCCTTTTCTAATTAAAATTTGCCCTTTGCCTTGCGCCCTTTTCTCTCTTTTGGGCCCGATACTGAACAACCAATTTTTTTCCCCGAGTCGACGCCCCCTCGGGGGGGCCGGGGGCCCCTAAAACCCCCCCAGAAAGGGGCCCCAAAGGGGAAAAACCCCCACTTGCGGGTTCTTTTCTAAAAGTTTTTTTCCCCACTGAAAAAAAACTTTCTTATCGGCGACCGGGAATTGTTGGGCCCTCAAGCTGGCTCTGGAGGAGGGGGGGTATTTTTTTGGGGGGGGCTCGCTCCCCGTCAGCATCTTTACCGACCATAAAAATCTGCTGTACTCCAGACTGCCCAAAACCCTTTAAAAAACCCCGCCAGGCTCGTTGGTCCCCCTTTTTCTTTTTCCCGGTTTAATTTTCTCATCCATTTTTTGCCCTGCGGGGAAAAAATGTCAAAGGGCCCACGCCCCCTCCCTGCTTGGAAGTGACGGGGAAAAGTCCACTCCTCCACAAAAAATTATTTTCCCCCCAAAAAAAAAAAACCCCCAAAACCTCTCCCCAAAAAACCCCCGGTAGTCTGCAACACTTTTCCCCCCGCAAGACATAACGTCCGTTTCCCGTCTTTTGGAAAAAAGATATTTTCAAGGGGTCATTTCTTCCCCTATGGGGGGGGCACCCAGGAGTACAGAGGGCCTGCTTTCTCCTCGGGCCCCATTTTACTGGGGCCCCACCTGCCCCGGGGAAGTTCGTTGGTTTTGTGGAGGCCTGTGCTTCATTGGGCCCGGAAAAAAATCTCCTCTCCAAAAAAAAGGCAGGCTGCTCCTGGTCTACCTGTGGCCCCGCTGTCCTTGGGCCCATGTGGCCATGGGGTTTTTTTCACGGAAACTCCCTCCTTCCCCCTGGCAACACCGTGATCTGGGTGGTCACCCGACCGATTTTTTCTAAGATGTCCCACTTTATTTTCCCCCTGCCCCGGGCCCCACCCTCACTCCCAGCCTTTTTCCCGTTTTTTTTTTTCCCACAAAATTTTTTTGGCTGCATGGGGTTCCTCGGCACATAGGGGGTTTGGGCCGGGGGGGGGTTCAATTTGTCTCCCGATTTTGGCCCCCCCACCCCCCTGCAACCAATTCAAATGAAAAATGACTTTTCTTCGGCCCCCACCACCCCCCAGTCCCCAAAGGGGCCCGGTGGGGAGAGAAACCCAACCCCAGGGTGCTAAACCGCGCCCCCCTTTTTCTCCGCCCCCAGGAGAAATTTGGGCCAGCTTGTTGCCCTGGGCCGATTTTCGGGATAAAATCAATTTACTCAAATCTCTGGTGCTGCTCCTTCTTTATTGTCCCACGGGGGACATCCCGCCCCCCCCCTCCCCCTTTCTGTGTCCTCGGAGGTTTCCCCGCTGTGGGAAAAGGGTGGTCCAGGGCCTTTACAGCTATCTTTTAAAAAGACTCGCCTTTTTGCTACTTCCCGGGCCCCCTCCCCCCCACCAAGGCCAAGCCGACAAAAAGCGAAGACCCCCCAACCTTTTCCCCCCGGGGACAAGGTGGTTGGCAGCTAAAAATTTACGTTTTTAAGGGTTTCCCAACTAAAAGCCGGTTCCCCCCTTCCTGGGTCCCCTTTGAGGTGCTCAAACGCATTAACCCAGAGCAACAAACTCCGCCTTTCCCCCCCCTATGAGGGCCCGAAATCCTTCCAATTTTCCCCTTTCTAAAACCCGGTCATCCTTAATCGCTTCCCCCCGGGGACTTTTTCTCCTCCCACTCCTGAGGCCCACACCACCGATGTCCTTTAAAGGTTTTTAAAGGGGATTTTAGAAATGAAAAACGGTCAGAGGGAACGAAATTTTTTCTCATTGACCTTTGGGAAGGGGTTTTTGGGGCCCCAAGAGAGGGGCCTGGGAACCAGAAAAAAAATATTCTGGATCGGGATATGTTTTTAAAAGGTTCCTCCGGACCAAAGGAGGGGGAGGCCGAAGGGGGGGGGGGACTTCCCCGGGTGGGCCCGCGAAACCCCCCCTCCCGGGGCGCGGGCGCCCCGTGGGCCCCCACCCAGCGGCAAACCCCCGCCCGCATGACGGGCTTTTGGGCGCGCTCCCCCCGGGCCGGGCCCGGCCCCTCCCTTAAATTACCCGGGCCGCGCCCTGTTGCGGGGCCCCCGCCTCCCGGCCGCGCGTCCCCGACAACTAGGGGCCGCGGCGCCGGCCCGGGCCTGCGAGATTTAAAGGGGCCCGTGTACCCCGGGAATTGGGTATTGGGCCCGGGCCCCGCCCCCCTTTTTTAAGCCCGCCCCCTTCCTGGGGGCCCTTGCCGGGTCTTTATGCCATTTTGCCTATAGAAAAGCGTTTTTAAAGCCTTGTTTTTGATTTAAACCCTTTCCGTACCCTTTTGCTTTTCCCTTCCTTAACCCCCCCGCCCTTTTTTGCCGCCTGGGCCCGGGCCTTGTGCCTGTCCCCGACCACGAACCTGTCCCCCGCCTTACCCCTTCCCGCCCCGCCCCGACTACGAGCCCCTGCCTGACGATTCCCGCACCGTGCTGTAAACCCCGGGTGCCACCGCAAGCAATCAAAGTCACGGGGGACCCAAGGTAGACTCCCCCGCAAAACAAAACCCCCTCCCGCTTTGGGGGGGCTCTGGTGGGAAAAACCGGGGCCCTACTTAGATTCCGGTTTTCCCCGGGGTGGCTTACACCATCGCTTTCGGGGGGTTTCCCGTGGGTCCACTTCACCCGGGGACGTGACGTGGAGAGTATCCCGGGGGCGACTTGTTCCCCTTTGCTTCGCAGGGTCCCACAAAAGTTTAAACTACAGGGGAATTCCAGGGCATGCAGGAGCTTGGACAAGGCGCTAAGGCTGTTCTGATGTAACGGGCAAAAAAAACAGGTCATGTGGCAACCCCCCCATCCCTTTATAGCAATGCAAAATTTTTAAGACCCAAAAAAGGGGGGTATCCCCCATTTTTCAATAAGTCGTTGAGATTTATGAACAGGTACTGTTTGTCATTGTGGACATTAGGACTCACCCAAAAAACGGTAATATGGGGCCAAACTAAAAAATCTTGTGCATGTGGCAAAAACAAGTCCTTGTTTCAAAATTTAAAAGGGATCACAGGGAACAATTTTAATAAAGGGCCCAATATGGGCCCTCAAAAAGTTGTCTAGTTTCTGTCTAATCAGTGGGGTTTTTGGGGAAGCCCTCTAGGGGATGAATGTATAATTAACTTTGTTTTCTTTATCTATAGAGAAAAAAAAAGGCCTTTAAAGCTCCGCCCATTAGGAAGACCACGAATATCATTTCCCTCTTGGGTCACACGTCCTTTTTCCTCTATCCCATCCAAAACATTTGGAATTTATGGACCGCCTTCAAGAAGAGGGCTCTTTGCCTACACCCAGGAGCGGCGACACATGGTGATCTTTTCTCCTCATTTTTCCCTTAAAGTTAAGTCCCGGATTATTTTTGAGAAGTACCTTCCCCATATCCTTGCTCCTATGGTAACTTTTTCGTGTATTGCCTTTTTGCTCCTCTTTTTCAGGTTGGGGACTCCCAGAAAACTTGGTAAAGAGATTGCTGGGCAGCTCCCCATCCCCTAAAAATTCATGAATGGTATGGGCGGGTGCATCGGGATTCAAGCCAAAAATATTTTGGTGTTTGACAAGGATCCCAATTCTACAAAATTACAGTTTTTGGTCTTCCCATGTCAAAGGAAACCATGATATTAGAAGGTCCGGCACTACCCCTACATGGGTCCCAAAAGCCCGACAAGGCAAGGACGCTTTACTGGTAACTCCACCTGGATGTATGGTCCTTTGGAATTTTTTGTATGCTTGCTGACAGGGGAATTTCCCTGGGATCAGCAATTTCAAAGACGAGTGATAGGAGGGTTTTTGGAATGCCGTTGAGTTTCCCGACGATTGGGGGAACCGTCACCATGGAACAATTTTTCCGATGGGTTCTACACATGTTTATTGTCTCTTTGGCACAACTGTAAAAAAGGACAAGTTCTACTGACATCTTGGGTTTCCCCAGGGGTAAGTTGGAAAAAAAAAAATTCCCGTCAAGTCAAGGAACTTCGAAAAGACACAGATCTCAGAATCACTTCCCCAAAGTGACATGCCCTGCCTTTCTACACGACTCTTCAAAGTTAAAGAACCCCAATGGGGTTTACAAGATGTCCTCAATCCACTAGTTTTTTTGGATGATGAGATGTCGCTTTATGCGGGGCCGAGGTGGAATTGGTGAATGGTGATTTTCTGTGTTACATGTTATGTCGTTATTTTTTAGGCTCCTGATTTCATGAGGGGAAAAGCACTACCCCCCCCCTGTCAGGGGTAAAGTGCACAAAAATGAAACCCTTTTTATCCAAAGAATTGGATTAGCTTCCTTCTTACAATCCCCCGGGCATCTTAAGAAAAAGGAAAAGTTTCATCGAGGATTAGGACTTTTAATAGAAAATGATTTTGTAAATCGAGTGCTTGTGTTTTACTAAAATCAGTCTTTTTGTTGATGTTTAAAAAAGATTTACATTTTTTAAAAAGTATTGCTATGTTCTACAATCTATCCTCCCCTTGATCTGTTTGTGGGATGGTGTGAAAGGTTACCCCATCCTTTTATGGGGTTTCCCCCCTAAAATTAAACAAAAATTTTGAGCAAAAGTTAACCCACATGTAGGGATTGCTGAATCTTTTCCAAATATATGAAAGGGAGGACTTGTGTCCCACTTACTACATCACCACAGATGAGCCAGTGGAAACTCTTCTCGGGTATCAGTTTTAAGTGAAAACTGTGATCATAAATCTTTAAGATGTCCTCAAAATGTAAATCT
>JAODAL010031912.1:0-47763 GCA_025379985.1 Phyllomedusa bahiana | reverse complement strand
ACTATTAAAAAAGGAATTTTGGCCATCTGGTGTTTATTCTATAACATACTTGTCACTAGAAGTCTGAGCTGTAAGAATATGTGATTGCTGTAATATTACTGTAATTATGACGAGTCCTAAATGCATCTGAAGCTTTCATATGTATAGCATGAAGATCATTGAAGCAGGATAAAAGACTTTCCCAAGAGTACACAAAAGAAATACTTTTTTTATTACATGATTAAGGTCGATAGGTGAAAAAAAAAACAAAAAACAATACTTTGTATTTAAGCTTGGGAATTTTAGGTGTGGAAGAGGCTGCAAAATAAATGAGAGCACTAGTATTGACGCACTTGCATTTGTCACAAAGGAGGCTGTTACAGCAGGTAAACAAAAGGGATGTAAGATGTGTGTGACGCCACTGTTGTGGCTTCAGTTGTTGTTTTTCTGCGTTATAACATCATGTTGTTTTGTATTAAGTGGGCACTGCTAAACTACTGCTCTGTTATGACACATTATCATTACACTTTGTATCTACTGGGATTTTGGAACTTTTCACTGTATTTGTTGTTAAAACCTAGGGATCACCCCTGTCAAAAAACAAAAGGGTTATTTTGCTTCAAAAATTAAATTTTAGAATGGCACACCAACCACACACCAAAAAACACACTATTATATATATATAATATATATATACAACTCACATGTGCTCTCGTCCTTTTTTGATTTTTTTCCCCAAAATTTTTGTTTCCCCCCCCATTTGTTACGAAATTATTTAAATGTGCCACGTTTTCAAAAATGAATGTCCAGCTGCATTCAAACTTACAGCTTAAAAATTTTCAAGTTTCCCTCATTGACTTTCATTTGGGTGGGAGGGTGATTAAAGCAAGGAAAAAGTCACCCGACTTAGGGGTGAAATGTATAATCTTGCCCCGTCGGGGGGCACCCTTTTCCCCCCGGGGGTTTTCCCGGGGAAATCTGCGCCTGATTTTTTTGACTTGGGGCGCGCTCTAATCCTATGTAAAGTCCCCGCGCCTGCCAGTTTTTAGGCGCAGTGCTGCCTTTCACCTATGATTTGCCGCCCAAAGGTTGTGCACTCATACATGCGGGCAAAAGTCCCCGTGCCTCGCCCGTGTTTGGGGGGGCCCGTGCGGGATTAGGGCAGGCGGCGTGGCCTTGATTCGCCGCCCGGGGGGGGCGTCATACATGCGGGAAAAGTTCCTCGTCCCCGTTTGGGGCTCAGTGCGGGGACATGGGCGCTGTGGGGACTGCCCTCACATGTATTCCGATGGGGGAAACAGGCTGGAGAACAGCGAAAAGTCTTTAAAATGTCCGTGCAGAGTATGAAAAAAAAAAAAATTTCCCTTTTTAAAGGGCGGAAAACATTCTCAGAAAAAGAGCCAAACCCAAAATAAAAAATACTTTAAAAAAATCATTTAAAAAAATTCTAGAACGCGTACATCAAGAATTCGGATTTTGGAAATTCCCGGGAAATACAGTAATTCAAATTCTGAAGTTTTCTCATTGGTCGGCAGAAAGGGAAAATCAAAAATGGGAGCAAGGTAAACCATTAAAACCTATGGAAAAACATTGCCCAATCAGAATCAAATACTTCTCCCTTTTGTCTATGGAGAGAGGGGCGCAATGCAATCTGGCTCTCAGCCCCCGGGGCAGGGAAGTTGAATAAAAAATTTTTTTTATTGATTTTATTGATTTTATTGATTTAATATTTTTTTTTTTTCGTTACCCCCATTTTTTTATTATTTTTATACACATCGTGAAACTTCTTATTTTTATCTTTTGATTTCGGCCATGTACATTTTTATTTCAGATTGCATTAGAAAAACCATAGGAGGTCGCTCGCTCTCCCATTGGCCCAAAATAACGACCTCTTTTAATTAGCCAAACACAGAGCTCCTTGAAATTTTCTTTTCCCCCTAGAACTCTTGAGAAAGAGCTCGCGCTCTGATTGGCTAAGCGGACGACCCCCCCCCGCTTCAACCAATCAGCTCTTTTTCGCTTTTACTGCTTTGAAAATGTCCCCCCTTTGAATATGATTTGGTCAATTTTTCTCCATAGGTTTGAATGGGCCACGTGCTCCTATTCTGATTGGTAATTTTCCCCCATAGGGGAATGGGCCCTGTCGCCCTTTTTTGATTGGCTGGTTTTATGGCGAGCAATGAGAAGATCTTAAACTTTGAATTACTGTATTTCCCCAAGCTTCTATTGCAATTCCCTTTGGGAGCGCCGGTCTCGCGACAAAGCGGTTTTTGGGATTAACTGATTTATTTTTAGAGAAGGTTCAGTGCTTTTTTTGATAATATTTTACACAATAAAAATGATTTTTATTAATCCAGCTGCACGGGGTTTCGACGTGAGATTGCATTGCGCCCTCCTTTCCCTAGACTTAAAAAGGGAAAAAAATTTTTAGCCGCGCTCTGATTGGTGGGATAGGCAAGCCCCTGTTGCTACCAATCAGCTTTTTTTCGTATTTTTTCTGTATTTTGAACTTCCGCCTTTGATTTTCATTGGTCAAAACTTCTCCATAGGTATAATGGGTCTTTGTCGCCCCTATTCTGTTTGGTCAATTCTCCTCCATAGCTTATAATGGGTCTTTTTTCGCCCCTATTCTGATTGGCTGGTTTATGCCGACCAATGAAATAGCTTACAGAATTTGAATTACTGTATTTCCCGGCAATTCTCTCTATTGCAATTCCCGATGTGCGCCGGTTTCCTCGGCGACAACGCGTTGTTCGGGATAAAATTGATTTATGTTTATAGTATGTTTGAGCTCTTTTTCAGAGGATATTTTACAACTAATAAAATTGTTTTTTTTATTCATACTCCATGCCGCACGGCGCTGAAAGCCGAGATTGCATTGCGCCCATCTCTCCATAGACTAAAAATGGGAGAAGTAGCTCGCGCTCTGATTGGCTGGGATAGCCAAGCCCGCTAGCTCAGCCAATCAGCCCCTTTTCAGAAATTTTTACTGTATTTTTAACTGTCCCGCCTTTGATTTTGATTGGTTCAAACTTCTCCATAGGTTACAATGGGTCCCTGTCGCTCCTATTCTGATTGGCCGAGATAGCCAAGCCCCCGCTAGCTCAGCCAATCAGCTCTTTTCTGCATTTTTACTGTATTTTGAACTGTCCCGCCTTTGATTCTGATTGGTCAATATTCCCATAGGTTTTAATGGTTCACTGTCACTCCTATTCTGATTGGCCGGTTTCTGCCGACCAATAAGAATAGCTTTCAGAATTTGAATTACTGTATTTCCCGGCACTTTCCAATATCCTAATTCCTGATCTTGTGCCGTTCTCGATGTTTGGAAAGTGATGTTTTAAAAAATATTTTTTATTTTTGAGGTTTGAGCTCTTTTCTGACAATGTTTTCCGCCTTTAAAAAAGGCGATTTTTTTGGAATCATACTCCATGCTGCACGGAGCGCCGAGTTTCTCTGCAATCTTCTGTATGCTTCCTCACAATGTTCCGTTCTATGCTTCACTTCGCCGCCCGCCGGAACATTTAGACCAAAAAAACTAGGGTTTTGCCTGTCGGAGCTGCCATAGCGCTGCATCGCGGCGCGCTTTGGTGAGCCGCCTTCGTTTCATTGCCCCGGGGTTTTCGATCTGCCCGCGTCCCGCCCAGGATTACGCCTAAACCGCCTCACACCGCGCCCATTGCCCGCCCCTTCATGCGGGGCCAGCTGAAAGTGGCGAACGCTTTCACCTAACACTGCATCCCTGCGTCTGACAGGGGGATTCGGGCCGGGAGGCGCAGTTTACTCCTAAAAACAGGCGAAAAGCCCGTTCATACATGTCGCCCCAAGTGTTTTACTTAGGGGGGGTCTTTCTTCAAATGATTGATGACATTTTGTATTTTGGTCAGTGTAATTATTAAAATTATCAGTATATGATGGGAAATATACAGTGCCAGCCAGGTCATATGGCCAGGTTAAATGTTGGTAAATTGGGTCTTCTACATAATACATTACTGTATTATAAATTGAACAACATATATTTTTAAAGGCTATATATCCCCTTTAATAAACAGTCATCAGGACATAGTAAAAAAATCCATGATTTGTTTAACAGGTAAAAAAAAAAAACAGAAGAAGTATTTGAAGAATTGAGTACATCCTTACTTATCCCATATTAATTAAGAAGTTAAATAACAGCAAGGTGCTACTATACTGTACATATGCCCATGATTTATTGGTTAACAGCAAGTTTTACCACCACTAAAAAAGCAGGCGTTTTGGCAGTGTACTGGTCTGGAGCATTCAGACATGTGGAAAGACATCAGCAAAGATCTCGGAGAAGCAATTGCTGCAGACCATGAATTGTTTTGCAAAAAAATTTAAAGTCATCCCTTTTAAAGTGGAAAGTTATTCTCAAGTGGAAAACGACAAGAGTCAATGTCCCAGTGAATTCATCCAAGGTCACGCATTTTCAGAAAAAACGCAAAAAAAAACCACATTCAGACCATAAAACCTCATTTAAGCATTTTACATTTTTTTGTTGATGGGCATGAGGAAGAAAAAAGAATAACAAGTATAGAAAGGCAGGGTTTAAGTTCAAAGTTGCCCCTGAACAAACCAGAAGACTTCAGGAAAAATGTTAGTTAGATTGATGAGACCAAAGTGGAGAGAGCACAAACAGCTTTAATATACTGTCAAGTGCAGTGGTGGAGGGGTGATGACTTAGGCTTGTTTTGCAGCTATCAGACCTAGGCACATTGCAATCATTGAGTCAACTATGAACCCCCATGTCTACTAATGTACTCTAGAATTAAATTTGAGATTATCTATCCAACGGCTAGATGCTTGATTGAAACTGGATCATGCAACAGGACAATGATCCCAAGCACACCAGCAAATCTTTAACAGAATGGCTGATAGAAAAAAAATAGTCAAGATGTTGTCATAGTCTATTTAAAATGCAGACCTTAAAGGAGTTCTATCGTTTGAACTGTTCGTGCTCTTCAGCTAATTCTCTGAGATTGAATTTGAAATTTAGGGGCGAGTCTCTTATCTCAGCAGGCATGTCTCCCCTCCCAGGAGGCGTGTCTCTCTTCACTGAAGACCTGTGACATCATCATTCTGTGTTAGGCAGTAGAAGCAGAAGGATGTCTGGTCAGAACAGATCTATAACCTCCTGCATGCTTCTTATGTCTGCAGAGCTTCAGGCTGACTCCACAAGCTCCTTGCTGCCCACCCCCCCCCCCCCCCCTTCCCCTCTGTTACCAGGCTGCAGTCTGTGTTACTGTTTTATATGGAGGAATACACACGCCCTCCCCCTCCTCCTCTCCCCCTGGAAACTCTATAATACTGTGTTATTGAGGGGGATCTTTGACTAAACAGGCTTAAATTTTGCCCAGATCATTCACCTAGAGCTTGGGGGAAGAGTTTACTGCCAGCAGCCCTCGTTTGCCCTATCGATTTTAACAGCTCAGAGGAGAGAAAACACAGAGTGTGCAGGCAGCCAATCACAGTGCAGGGGGCGTGTCTAGGGGGAGGGGCGGGAAACATCCAGGGGGCGTTTCCGACCAGCAACAGCAGAAATAGAACACAGATTTACAGAAAAGCTCATATCTGCTAAACCAAGTGACAGAGGTAATGCAACCCAATTACAAAAGTGCTTATTTTTACTGTCCCCATAATCTGAAACATGATATTTGTAGCGATAATACCCCTTTAACTCAATAAAAATTGCTGTGTTAGGACCCTAAGAGAGTTGAATGCGAACAAACCTCAAAGAGCTGAAGCAACATTGAAAAGAAAAGTGGGCACAAAAACTTGCTTCTCCAATAAAAACACTTTATTTAGTAAAAACACAATAAAAATAAAATAGTACACATAATAAGTATTGTCACATTCATAAAGGTTCAACCTATAAAATAAACATGTTATTTGTTTCATTCGCAAACACTGCAAAAAAAGAAGAAAAAAGTAAATAAAATGCCCTTACACAGAGACAACAACAAAAACTATAAAAAATTTGGATCTTAGTATATTGTGACATAAGAATTTAAATGTCACAAAAGCAAAAATGATAATTTATGAAAATGGGAAGAAGCCTGTAAAGAAGAGGTATAGCCTGAAAAAGTGGGGTGTGGTATATAAAAAGGGACGTTAGACTGAGGGACCACCCTGGGCAACAAAAGTTCTAGTCATGCCACTAGTTTATAATTGTTAGATTTAATGGGTATACCTACCTGATATTTGCTAGTGTTGCTATCCGTTGCTGATGAGAGACACATCTGCTGGTATAGGTAGATATTATTACTAGTGTTGAGCTGAACCATTCAGAAAATGATTAGTTCGGCACGAACTTTACGGTTTTTCCGAACCCGAGCCGAACCGAATTTTTGCTGCAAGTTCGGTAAAAAGCTCAGGTTCGGCACAAGCGTTCGCTGGCTTTTTCAGCTTCTTCCTTCAGTTTTGGTGGCCAGAAAATTAGTGCAGAGCACAGAGGGGGGATCAAAACATCACCAGTGAGGGTATAGTGATTCTTGGTTCTAAAAAACATGACAATCTTTTTTGAGTCACTGTATTTCCCGTTAATCGTCATTTCCCGCTTTCTCTTGTAGTGAAAACACTGCAGGGGTCAAAATCACATTTATGGAGTTAGGGATTTTGTATTGAATATTCCATAAAAAAATTTTTTTAATTTTTATTTGCCCATTGCCAAATATAGGCATTTAGAGCACTTGATTTGTGTAAGGGTTTTTCAACGACCCCCCTTTCAATGATTTTGATGAAAAATTTGTTTAGAATCCTATTTGCCCATTTCAAGTTAGGCATTTTAAGAGTACTGATTTGTTGAGGGTTCTTTTTTACGACTCCATTTCGTGGATATTGAATAGAAAAATTCTGTTTAGATCTATTTGCCGTTGCAAAAGGGAAGGCATTTTAAAAGGACTTATTTGCTGTAGGGTTTTTTTACACGACCCCCTTTCACTGTATTGCATGGAAAAAAAATTTTGTTTAAATCCTATTTGCCCGTTGCAAAGTAAGGCATTTAAGAACATGTTTATTTGCTGTTTTGAGTCAGTTCTTAGTAAGAGATTTTTAAAAAATCTTGACCTTTTTAATATTTATATTTTTGAACATGGAGCGAACTAGAGGTGGTGAGCAAGCAAGGAGGGGCGTAGTACGTGGAGCTAGAGGTACGAGACAAGGTGCTCCTTCCAGTGCTCTGGACAACACACAAGTGAGCACATTGTCAGTCGCAGGACCGTCAGGCCTGTCATCGCTTGGTCGGTTACCTGTGCGTCTCATTACTGAAGTTCAACGCCAATCCGTTCTTCAGTGGTTAACACACCCTTCATCCAGCAGTTTTACCTCCTCTTCCTCTCAGTCAAGGGTACAAATGTCATCATCATCATCATCTGTCCAACATGAAGGCCAAATGTCACCAAATAAACAGACCGCTCTAGATAATCCATATTCCGAAGAGCTCTTTGATGACACAATGCGGTTAGGTTCAGAAGGCATTTCAAAACATCAAGAGGCCAAAGAGGATGATTTTGTCCAATCACCGATGCCCTCAGAGGAGGAGAAGGAAGCTGGTCAATTGCCAGAAATATCAGGCAGTCAGCTGTGCCTCACAGTGCCTGTGGCTTCTAGCCCGCAGCTTGAGGATGCAGACTGTCAGGAAGAGGAAGTCACCTGTGATGACGATGACATTGCGGATCCAACATTGTCTTTTGAGCAGCAGCTGGCGAGCCCATCATCAGTGGAGGGGGAGGATGATGGTGTAGTGTCAGTGTGGGTCCGGCCTCAGAATGGGAGAGGGCGGTCGCACAAGTCCGTTGACATTAATCCACCAGCCATGGTCAGTAGTGGCAGTGGGAACACTGCTACTAGGATTGCACCGTTAAAGAGGTCCAGGACCTGTGAAGCCTGGGCTTTTTTCGATCAAGCCTTAGATTCGCCGACCGACGTTATATGCCGGCTTTGCTTTCAACGCGTCAGTAGAGGACCACCACCAGCATGAACAAGCACATGCATGTAAAGCATGAATTGCTGTGGAAGAATTACTTGAGAGTGGAGGCAGGTGAAGGATCTCTGCAACATCCTTGACAGTTTTGAAAATGAGACGGACACAGAGCCTTACTCGCCGTCAGATGTAGAAGGCCCGACTGTTTCCCAATTGTATAGGTCTTCTTTTGGCGATGGTTCCTTGGTCCAGGGCGGGTGCAGGACAGAGTAGAGGGCATGACACTAGCAAGGCCTCTGGTGATGGTCAGGATGAGGAAGTGGAGGAGGATGAGGAGGCAGGGGTGGACACCATCGGTAGTGATTACCCTTCGGTGGTAAGAGGTTGGCACAGATTTCAGGAGGAGGAAGAGGAAAAAGAGGAGGAAGATCTGGTTAGTGCCCTCGACCACAAGGCTTGGGAGATCCTGGCAGCATCTCTCACATGAGTGCTTGGATGCTATATTGCCTGCAACATGACCCACGCATCAGGTCAATCAAAATGAACAGCGATTACTGGGTGGCCACCCTCCTTGATCCATGTTACAAATCAAAAATGAGCACTTTCCCTTTCCCCCCCACAAATTTAAAAGTCGAATGCAGGAATTTGAGACAGTGCTCATTGACCAACTCGAGACATCTGTTGCATCTTCTTCACATTCTAATGTCACAATGGAACAACGTCAGCAACGTGACAGCAGTAGAATGTCAAGTAGCTACAGCAGCATGCAGTGTGGCAGAAGGTTAACTGGTGTGACACTGGTTACCATTTTTAACTCAGTTTTTACCAACTCACCAATGCCTGCAAGGCAGGGCAGCATTGGGACACACCGAGACCGCTTTCAGAGCATGGTCCATGACTACCTGCGGCTCAACACCGATGTTTTTGGACTTGATCTGGACCCATTAAAATTCTGTGTGTCCAAAATGGATGAGTGGCCTGAGCTTGCTCGACACACCATACAAATTTTATCCTGCCCCGCAGGCAGCGTTATCGCAGAACGCACCTTCAGCACAGCTGGAGGGGTGGTAACTGACAGACGTATCAGTCTTTCCCCTGAGAATGAATCAAGCGTGGATCTCTGATGATTTTGTTGCCCTGGTTGCTGATGTCACCGACTAGTTACAGTAACTAGTCTAGTCTTCTTGATAATGTGAAATACACATTCCATCAGTCATCTATTAACATCAGTCATCAGTCAGTCTGCCGTAAGTCATCTATTTACCATTTCAGGCCCCATACAGCCAAATCAAATTGGGCCCCCTACTTCTTATTTTTTTAACAGATTTGTGGGCCCCTTTTCGATTACAGTCCGTGACAGGAGTACTGCCCATTCTGCCTTATTGGCACCCCTGGCGGTAGCAGCTGCTACGGGGCCCTGCATCCTGAGGTGTTCCAAAAGCCCCTTTGACACATAAGAAGACACCAGTATTGGAAATGGCACATGGTAACTGGAATAGGGCAGTATAGCTGCTAGGTGCCCTAATCAATAGAGGGCCTTGTGATATGTTAAAGAACTAGTAATGGGTGGGTGCCCCATTTGATTTAGTTGTATGGGACCCTGAAACGGATAATAGATGACTGATGGCAGCCCTGGCTACCACTGCATCCCCTATAACTACAGCCCTGCCAGCTGAACCTCCATGTTCCCCGTTGGGATGTTCTTGCTGCCATCACATATATAACATGTTGTTGGGCCCTGGTACAAAAAGTAATAGGGGGCTCCTGCCAGTTACCATGTGCCATTTCCAATACCGGTGTCTTCTTATGCGTCAAAGGGGCACCTTAGCAGCTGCTAGCGCTGCACCTCCTATAGCTACGCTGTACTCATCTTTTCAGTTAGTCATTAAAAGCAATGAATTATTTTAGCCTGTGAATTTTTTTCTGTGACTCTTAGAGCCAAATTTTCTTCACTAAGTTGTTCCACGTATACATGTTACTGTTATGGATGCTAATTGCAGCTTCTCCAATTGACTTTAATGGGGTTTGAAGTTCAGTTCGACTTGAACTTCGAACCGAACTTCTCAAAATTCGAGGTTCTACTTGAACTCGATGTTTTTAGGGTTCGCTCATCTCTAATTATTACCTGTATTGATTAAGTGATAAAAGGTGTGGATGATCTCAGATATTAATTCAGGCTTGATTTCTATTAATGGATTTACTTTACTAAAGTACTTTCATGATGCTACTTATTGTGAATGTCTCACCCTATTCAGGCCTACTGAGGCAGGGCATGCCAAAGTCTCAGGGCTTAGCCATCTTCAAAAATAGTCCCAATTATAGTATATTAGTATATTATAGAGTGCTGTGCTTCTTTTGCATTTACTTGGCTGAGACTGGTAAGGAAGCAACTATCTGTGTTTGAGTACTGAGTTATATCCACTGTAGAAAATATTTTGGTAACTTGAAGACACATTTAGCTTTCTGTGTTGGCCCTTTAAGTCCTTAGTATAAGTCAAGATTTCATAAAATACAACATTCAGATCTTACTCAGTTATATTACTTTTAGAGGTATTCCTAGAGGGCTTTGAAAATAATTACAGAAATCTAACTAAAGAGGTCATCCATGCACCCAAAAAGCAGATCTGTAGTCCTAACTCTGAAACATGCCATGTATTTTCAATAGTAAATATGTGTGGCACAGTATGCCCAATGCTAAATGTAAAATTAAAAAACAAAAATTCTGAAACCGAAAAGATTTTGTAGGATGACTGGTTGTTTTATTGTTCATGTAATGGCATGTCAAAGAATATTTACATTTTGAAGGATGACGAAGTACATGATGACAAAGCTCTGCTATGAAATAGAGAATACCAAGTTTAAAATTTTGTTACCAGCTCACTAAATTGATTCTTTGCTCTGAGTGCAAAATAGCCTAACTTTATATTTACTTGGCTTCGGGTGGACAATAAAGGTTTTAATTTAGTTTTATAAGTAACCTGCAATGACACTTCATAACAATAGTTGACTAGTATGTAGCACAGTATAATTAATAGTAGCCAGAATACATTAGCCTGCCCCCAGAACATGGCATAAGCTTGACAGGTCTGAATGATACATCATAATTTCCTGTGGAAAATGTAACTAATAACTAGTTTTTGAAGAATTTAAGTAATCTGAAGAATACACCACTAGAGGTGTGAGAGCACAGGGGAGAAAAAATATTGGACAATCCCTTTAAGTAGTCATCCATAATTACAAAATGATTTAGCAAAAAGTTCTTGCCCCCTTCCAGGGGGTTTCACATGCAGTTGCAGCTAGACGGAAGCATTAGCAAACATGTGTGACATTTTAGGGGACCTCCAGCTTTGTCAAGCATGCTTAGTCTATCCCCTGAGAAGGTAATAATAGCTATCATCACATGACCACATAAAAGCACACCATAAGACTACATATCAGAATAATCTCACTTGAAAAAGGATGCAGTTCTGTATCATTATACAAGAAATGGTTGAAAATTCTGCATTACTGGAGTCCCATAGGGAGCAGGTTAGGTAACTGCGTGCAAAAATAGGAAATTAACTCAGAGAGGAGAGAAAATGATCATTGGGGTAAGATACGTCGAGATCTGGAGTATTCGTCGATGATTTGTTTCTCAGAAAGGGAATTCAAAGGCCAATTTGATAAAGGGGTGTTCTCACAGAACCTGCTCTTCACAGCCAGCTTCAGACTCACATTTCATGGTCAGGCTGTCGGTGACATATAGCAGTGATAGACATATCAGCGATGTTACAGGAACATTGCTAACAGAAGAATGTAAAAAGTAAGACAGAAGCTATAAAGGGCTAAAGTATGACATTAACTTAGATAAAGAAGATTCTGTGCTGCAGATTACACACAGCAGGGAGTCACATCACCATGGTTGGACAGGTCTGCTTGGAGCAATGAGAGCAGAGAGGCGGTCGCTAACCTAGGGAAGCTTGTGTACAGGACAGGAGATACGAACTGCTCTATTTCCTCTTGTACAATCAGAACAGTAATAGTTTTTTATGTGGTTTATTTTTATTTAGTTTTAATTTACCATTGCCTACATGTTTAAAGGGAACCTGTCACATAGGTTGTGCCCCCCTTGCTGAGGGCAGCACAAGCTAGTGTCAGACCTGCTGTTCCCAGCACTGTGCCCCTTATTCTGTAAGATGCAGCAGTTTTAGAGCATTTACCCCTTAAATCTTATTCATGAGCAGGTGTTAGCTCCACCCACCAAAGGCTAGCCCCGCCCACTGACAGTTATTCACATGTTTCTACCTATTCAAAGTAATAGGTTTGTCAGTTGAGGTGGGCGGGGCTAGCCTCCGACTGGCAGGGTTTGAAAAAAACTGACACTCTGAAGGACTCTTCGAATGACTCTTTTTGCTGAAAACTGCAGATTTGAGCATTAAATACACAAATACTACAGCATCTTACAGAATAAGGGACACAGCACTGGAAACAGCATGTCTGTCATTAGCTTGTGTTGCCCCCAGCCAGGGGGGCAAAAACTATGTGACAGGTTCTCTTTAAAGCTAATCATTGTGGTGAGAAAACTAAAACATTAAAACAATTTAAGACAGACCCTTTAAATAAAAAAAGAAAAAGGAACATTTGTGTGCATGTCTTGCCAAAAATGGTAATCCATTATCATGGGATAAAAGTTTCTGTTAAAAGGGACTCTACTTGTAATTCAGAAAATTTACTTTATGCTTTTAAGATACACATGTGGCAAGGCATACCTAGGTCAGACTTCACACATGGCGAAAGTGAAATCATATGAGCACAGCTTTGCCATCAGGTTGTACAAACAGAAAATGAAAGGTAAAGAGATACAGTCAGAATATAAACTTTGGTGAAACAGGGTTCAGACAAATAATATACTTAACGTTAAATGGTTGGTTCTTGACTATGGAGAAGGCAACATTGAGGATCAAGTGCAGATATTGTTGCTTTAAAGCAAGATCTACTGGATATATAGTTCAGTGTCATTCAGCCTTATGGATTTGAACAGAATATGCAGTTTTAGCATGTTCTTACAGGTTCTTCTCTACGTGACACCACAAGTTTTAGGTACATGTGCAATTGCTAGATATTTGAATTTTCAAAATATATTGTTATCCAGTTTTGAATTAAAATAATGTATCATAAAATATATACATAAAACATTAGTTTTGTTCTGCAGAATCTCATGAGAAACCCCCAGATGGGACACTAGACTTTTCTGTGAAACCATACTTGAAAGAGTTGAATTACTTTTATACTATCTAGTATTGAACTATTTTTATGTATAGTTGTGTTTGCCACTTTCCTAAATGTTGACATGACACTGGTCATTTTAGGGGTCATTTACACAGCACAGTACTAAAACAGGTCGGGTTTTGTGTGAAGTGCACACGGCAGCCAGGGGACGGCTTTTCTCTGCGGTTAGCGGAGAAAAGCCTTTCCCCTTCACATAGACATGTTCATCTTCCGTCCGAAAACCAGTCGGAAGAATGAACATGTTCTATGTTTTTCGGACCACCAGCGGTCTAAGAAACTGTCCGGCGGAAAATCCGTGCAGCGGGGACCGCTGCACAGATCTCCCATTAAGATCCATGTAAAAGTTTGTCAGCCGGTTTGCAGACAGTTTTCAAAACCAAGAACTAGCTGAAAAACCAGCTGAAAAACCGTGCCATGGGGACAAGGCTTTACAGTATCAGGAAAAGTGCACATGCATGTGGTGGAGGATTTGCAGGAACAAATGTTTAGAAACCACAGTAAAGTTTAACACGTGCTTGAGCATTGTAGCACATTAAACACATCGACAGCTTGTCCTCTGTGTAAGTTCAGTCCTTTGTTCATGGGGATAAAAACTTCAAATTGAAACAGCTGGAGCACGGAATGAGACATAAGATCTCAAACAATGTCTCAAACAATAGAACCCAATGTATGCAGAATCTCAAATTTCAAGTTTATGCACTACATCTTTTTTGTGTTGTATGCGAGAGGTTGTGATTCAAATTGTAAGCCACTTGCAGTATCTCTAAGTACATTTCTATTTTTATTAAAACTACAAAGCTACGTTGGCTTTGCAATCATGTTTGACATCTGAATCTTCTCTACCTCCTCCACAAAGCATTTATCACAAGCCATCCCCTCCTACTGCCCTCCTCAGCAATACCTGATAAAACTCTAAACCACTTCCCTGGTATTACAATATATACTGTATATATCAGTTGCACAACATATGAAACTTTTGTATACTTGCTCAGTTTAACAATATTGCAATAAAATAGATCTGCAAACACAAATTACAATTCTGTTATGTAGGACAAATGTTACGATCTGTCTGTGGTGTTACTTGTTAAATGTGCAAATATGTAGATATTTAACTGGGTTTTATGTTGAGAAAAATGCCTGCTTTCATCCCAAAACAGTGCCGCACCTGTCCATGGCTTATGATTGGTATTATAGCCCAGCTTTATTGAAGCAAATGGAGTTAAATTGCATTAACGGATACAATCCATGGACGTGTGGTGCTGTTTATGGAGGAATGCAATAATTTACAAGGCATTTAAGTAGAGCGTGGCTGCAGAGTACATTTATCCACCAAAATACTTGTGATTTTTAACTGACTTAAACAGTCGAGTCAAATTATTATTAACAGCAGCTAATTAACTCTAATTTAGGGGTCTGTTTCTAAGGCAGCTGCAGGTTGTTTTTTTTATAGTGGGAAGAAACCAATATCCATAGGTCTCCCCATCCCAATAGTATCAGCCTGCAGCTGCCAGTTTAACCTTAGCTGGTTATGAAAAATAGGGACAACGCAATGCTTTTTAAATTATTTTTTTATTTTTTAATTATAGTGTATTGCCTATTTTTTAGATTTTCAATAAATAAATAAAAAAAACAATGTGGGTCCACCCCATTTTTCATAAACGGCTTTGGTAAAACCATCAGCTACAGTCTGATACTATCAGCATGGGAAGGTCCATGGATGTTGGTCTCTTCCCATCCTAAACATAGCAGCCTACAGCCACCTCAGAAGCAGACCATGATATTGGAGGGTTTAGTGTTTTGGGAAGTTGGTTCTTGCAGTGATAAAAAAAAATACTGCTGACTGACACCAAGCCACAGCAATAGTAATAGAAAGGCATGTGTCAGATAACACTGTTACTTACACCAGAATAATATGGTTAAAAAAACAACATTTTACTTAAATAAACACTCCCCAACAACATCCCTCTTTGTCCATTCTATTAAATAAATGAATTCAATGCTAGTCCAATGTAGTTCAATGGTCTTGTATAGTCCAAAGAAGAACAACAACTCAGGACCAATTTGACATAAATTGATTGGAAAACCATTTGATACTAAGACTAGGATTTATCACAAATCAAGTTGAGTCACAGAAACATGGATCCTAATATTAAAATATAACTTTTATTCAATACCAATAAAATGATAAGCAAGGGGAAAAAATGAACAAAACACTCCTCTTATTAAACCCTAACAATATTGAAACCTACCTGAAGCACGGCTGAGAAGGGCAGCCCCACACTGGAATCTCCTACCCAACCCTAAAAATCCCTAGTAGAAAATCCTGGGCACCACAATGAAAATAAATAAGGGGGGCAAGCAAACACCATTAGGACTTATGAACCTTTGGTATATAAACGCAACAAATACTAATAGCAATAGACTAAACAAAAAGATACTCAGACTAGACAAATAGGTACTCCTTGGTGTATATCTATAATGCTACACTAGACAAAAAGATTCTCCATAGCATATCCTCCATATATTTATGATAATAGAAACATATAATGCAGATATAAATTCATTAATTTGCAGAAGCATCTCTTCATTCTCCTGCTTCTTGCTGCAGGTGACATCTCTCCTAACCCCGACCCATCCTCCTTTACTGCTCATCCTACCTCCTCCTCCCATAGAAATCCCGCTAACCTACTTGCTATTCGTTGTACGTCTTTTCCAGTCTCTTTTAAATGTGCTCTGTGGAATGCCCGATCCGTCGGTAACAAACTCACTGCTGTTCATGACCTGTTCCTCTCTAGCTCCCTCAATCTCCTAGCTCTCACTGAAACATGGCTCCAGCAATCTGACACTGCTTCCCTTGCCGCTCTTACCTATGGTGGCCTATACTTCACCCACACCCCCAGACCGTACTGTAGAACAGCCAGGATGGAGGAGTTGGCATACTTCGTTCTCCACACTGCACCCAGCAGGTCATTCCTCCTGCACCCTCCCTCACTTTCCCCTCCTTTGAGGTCCACACCCTCAGACTCTTTCAGCCATTTTCCCTCAGAGTGGTGGTTGTACACCCCCCCCCCCCCCTCCGGCTCACCCCGCCAGTTTCTGGATCATTTTGCTGAATGGTTCCTCATTTCCTCTCTACTGAAATGCCCACTCTGATCATGGGTGATTTTAACATCCCCATTGACAACCTCAAGTCTCCTTCTGCCTCTCAGTTTCTTTTACTAACCTCTTCCCTTGGCCTATCTCAGTTTACAGACTCTACCACTCACAAGGATGGGAACTCTCTTGATCTGGTTTTCTGTAGCCGTTCCTCAATCTCTAACTTTACTAATTCTCCTTATGCTCTCTCTGAACACAACCTTACCCTCTTCACTATTACTAATTCTCACCCATCTTTGGACATACCAATCCTTTCAGAAATATCCACTCCATGAACACTCAAGAATTCACAGACACCATACACCATTCACTGCCCCCAATTCCTTCCCTCCCCTGTCCTGACCTGGCAGCCAAACAATATAATGAAACTCTCTCAACCTCCATGGACATATTGGCACACTCACACACCGCACCACCAGAGTCAGATGGCGTCAGTCTTGGCATACGCCTCAGACTCACTTTCTGCAGCGATGCTCCAGTGACTGTCTGTCCGCTGTCTCCGACATCATGTCTTCCCTCTATCTTAAACTAAACCTTACTAAAACTGAACTTCTAGTCATCCCGCATCTACTAACCGACCTCACCCTGCTATTTCTGTCTCAGTGTGTGGCTCCACCATAATTCCTAGGCAGCAGACCCGGTGTCTTGGGGTTATACTAGATTCCGATCTGTCTTTCACCCCCTATATCTAATCCCTTGCCCGATCCTGTCACCTGCACCTCAAGAAAATCTCTAAAATCCGTCCTTTTCTCACTGTGGAAACATCTCAAACCCTCATTGTTGCTCTTATTTACTCTCGTCTTGACTACTGTACTCCTTGCTTATCGGTCTCCCTCTCTGTAAACACTCCCCTCTAAAATCTGTCCTGAATGCAGCAGCCATGCTCATCTTTCTTTCCAGCTGCTATACTGGTGCCTCTACCCTGTGTCAGTCACTGCACTGGTTGCCCATTCAGTATAAAATACAATATAAACTCATCACTCTCACCCATAAAGCTCTCCACAGCGCTGCACCCCCCTACATCTCCTGCCTCATCTACTGCCCTACCCGCTCTCTCCGCTCTGCTGATGATATCAGATTCATTCCTCAATAATCCGAGCTTCCCATGCACGTCTCCAAGACTTCACATGTGCGGCACTAATTCTCTGGAACATGCTACCACGGGTGATCAAGCACACTCAGAACGCTCAGAGGTTTAGAAGGGCCTGAGAATAAATTCTCTCAATCTGGCCTACCAGAATCTCTAATGGCTAAACCCCACCCATCTCTAGCGCACTCATTTTCGGCACTTCAAGTAACAAATAATACCGTCACAACACAACCACACAATACTACCGTAAAGTGTCTGAATAATACCATTATTCTGTTACTGAATAGAAGCCATTACACTAACACCATTATTACAACCATACAGTAACCATAAAGTGGTAGACAGCAGTGGATAAAGGGATTTTTGTAAAATATAAGTGATTACATTGCAGTTACATTCAGTGACTCACAGCGACATCTTCTCTGATAAGTTGTTCTCTTTCCCTTTAATTCTCCATCTGATCCAGCCTGCCATAACAATTTCTCTGGGCCACAGATAATACCTGCTGAATTTAGCACACAAGCATGTTAGACTCCTCACTTTTCCAGCATCTCCCAAACTGCTCCCACCACTATTCAAACTCCCCATCCATAGTGCCCCAAATGGTAATAATGCCCCCCTTGGTGTCCTACACAATAGTAATACCCCCAAACAGTTAAAGCACCCCAAAATGGGTAGAGGGCTCCCATTTGTGCCACTTATAGATAAATAGGTGGACCCCTGAATATAGTAGGTAGCACCCTAATTTAGGCAGGCACTCTTTTTAGGTAGTTAGATCCTTAAAATTAGTTAGATGAGTAAGCAAACTGTTTATTTTAAGTATGTAAAATGCCTATGAGGCACATAGGTATGTAAGCTCCCATTAGGTGGAACAGCCCTTCATTATGTACATAGGTATGTAAACCTCAATTAATTACATAAACCCTGCATTAGATAAATAGTCAGGTAGATAGGTAGCCCCTTAGTAGGTTCATAGTCCCCTATTTAATAAGTAAGCCACTGATTAGATAAATAGGTAGGCACCCTATCAGGTAGATACATGCACCATTAAATAGGCAGTTCCCCATTAGGTAAATAGGTAAACCCAGATTGTGTAGTCTGACCCCTTGTAAAATTGGCCCCAATTAGATAAGAAAATTTTCAGGTCCTGCATTAGGTAGCTAGGTAAGTAAGGCTTCTGGCAGTTGGGTAGATAGGGTCCCGACTAGTTAGGTAAAAAGGACTCCTGGTAAGTAGGTAGGTATGTAGCAATCCTGGTAGTTAGGTAGGTAGGGCTCTTCAAAGTTAGAATAGTAGCATCCCTTGTAGTTAGGTAGTTAGTGGCCCTAGTAATTAGTTAGGTAGTGCCCCTGATAGGTAGGTATATAGGTCCCATCAGTAGTTAGGTATAAAAAAAAACTTCTGGTAGCTAGGTATATAGATTCCCTCGCTAGTTAGGTAGGTATATAGCCCCCATTAGGTAGGTAGGTATATAGGCCGCCATTAAAAATTAAAAAAAATTAAGACATTTAGACGACCATTAAAAATACAAAATAATACTTGCCTCTCCCATTGCCTCTTCCATGGTGCACTAGACTTGTCGAACCCACTGTATCACATTTTGACCATATTTACAATTGTAATGCAGAAGGGTTCATATTAATGAACATAGACTGAAATAGGTCCTGGGAAGTGAAAATTTAAAGGACTATTCCCATTTCATTGATTAGCTTTAAAGGTGTAGTCAAAGGTAAATAAAGACTATTACCAAATACATTGCTGTTTTGATTTTGCCTTCCTTCAGAGAAAAAGCAGTTCTTATCTCCTGCTTGTTACACAGGCAGGTTACTGACCCCCTCTCTCTGCTGTAATGGACCCTGCTGTATATTATCAGAAGAACAGGATCTTTATTTAAAGGGGTTGTATCATTTCATTAAATGGTCTTCAGAATAAGGGGACAGTGAAAACAAACAACTTTGCAATTGGATGTCATTAGCAAAGCTGTCTTGTTTTCACTGTCTCCCTTATCTTAATTTTCTGTAAACACAGATTCCTCCTCCTTTCATATCATTGGCTACCGGCTCTACTAATTTACATTCTGTCTGGCCCCCCGGTTGTATTCACGGAGCGAGTATTCCTGCCTCTCTCACTCAAAGTAAGGGACCGACACAATTGCACTCTGTACAGCCAGCAGAAACACAGAGGCACTGCACCTGCTTCTACAATCAGAAAACAGCAGAATTGTGCGTCAGTGCCTAATGCAAACATAGAAGGAGCATTAGGCTGCCTCTCTCACTCAAAGTAAGGGACTGACAGCAATTGCACTCTGCACAGCTAGAAGAAACACAATAATACTGCAGGGCTTCTACAATCAGAAAACAGCAGAATTGTGCCTCGATGCCTAAACGCTCCTGCGTGTAAACATAGAAGGGAGATCTGTGCTGCTCTGGAGGAGTTCACAGAAGACAGGATTCAATTGTAACAAACCTCCAGCTGTGAAAGGAGAAGAGATCAGTGCTCTGAGTTCATAGAAGATTGTCTAGACTGAATGCAAGCCTGTGGTATGAAACTTTAACCCTTTAGAGCGCTGTAGCCTTCTGTGATTAGCTGCCTGCACTCTGTGCTTACTCCCCTCTGAGCTGTTGATATTGAAAGTGAAACTAGGTGCCTCAGCTTCTCTATGCTCCTATCTCAGCTCTATGGAAAGGATCTGGGCAATTACTCAGTCTCTAGCAGTTAGATTCAATCTCCCCTCATATAACAGCCTTATACACTGCTATCCCTTCATATAACACAGCCTTATACAGTCTGTTTCCATCACCCACAGAACACAGTCTTATACTGTCTGCTCTACCTGCTCTACCTACTGCCTGATAACAGAAGGGGAAAAGGGGGGGGGGGAGTGCAGCGTGCATTCCCCACATTTGTTGCATCAGTTCAGGCTGTGTGTATAACTGCTTACAGCAATGAGGGGGTTCTGGTCACAGCGATGAGGGGGTTATGCTTACAAAGAGTTATGGAGCCTGGATCCTGTCATCTCCAGACATTCTCTCCCTTCCACTGCTAACACAGAATGATGATATCACAACTCTTCAGTGAGGGAAGACATGCCTCCTGGCAGGAGAGGCACGCCTACGACTTGCTCCTGTATTTGAAACAGCTCAAGTCTGCGAAAGCTTCAAATGATAAAACCCCTTTAATTACTTCTATTCTTAATTTTCAAATACAGGGATGTGGCAGGTTTGTTGGCAAAGCGTATAGTGTTATGAACCCTTGAAAAGTCTAATACCATTTAAAATGGTAATATTGTGTGGGTAGCAGATTTTTTGGGAGCACTCAGTGAGTACCATTCCCCTTTTCTCAAAACAGCAGCTGAAAAGCAAGGACCCATACATTCTTTTTTGTCCGCCCCTGACCAGTTTCACCACTAGAAGCCATTATACTCTACCAACAAAAAGTTAGGGATATTTAGCTTTTTTTAAATAAATTAAATAAGACCACCTCTTAACTTTAGAATGCACATGTCCAACTGTTCAATGTTTCAGTACTTTTTGCATAACTTGATGATCTTTTACAAAGAGCTTAATGGGAAAATCCCCAACAGGTATTTGATCCCTGAATTGTCCAAATCATTTAGGGGGATCAATTTGAATTGGGATTTAAACAGTCCTCCTCACCCTGCTGTTCACAGTTTGACATCTTGAGACCAAGACAATACCTTACAATTGATCTCAGTACTTCACCATTGCGAGGCTTCAAGCAGGATACTCTCAGACAGAAGTGGCCACTGAGCTTAGAGAGTCACAAAGTGTCATCAGCAGGTTGCAGCAGAGATACAGAGAGACTGGAAGAAACATCGAAAGGCAAAGAAGTGGCCACTTCCGTCTGAAAGCATCCTGCTTGAGGCCACATTCAAATGCTCAGCTAAACAGATTCCAGACTTCTCAGCAAGACATCAATCTTGGGTGCCGTGCCTGGAGAAATCTGAAAACCAGCATCCACGCACAACAATCCAGAGAAAAATAGGTATATAAAAAAAAAATATTGTTTATTCATACATATTTTAAAAAATAGAGGTATGCACTCCAAAAGCACTGGGCCTCATCACACTGATGCATTTCGGTATGCAACCTTAATTGTAGAGCACTATGACGAGCTACTGTAGATCATTTGTAAGGTGCTATTTTGGTCTCATAAAGTCAAAATGTGAACAGAATAATGAGGAGGACTGTTAAAATCCCAATGCAAACTGATAACCTAACGGTGCTTTCACACAGATCATTTTTGGCGTGTTTTTGCCAGGTTTTTTGCTGTGTTTTTGGATTTTTTTGGGGCAAAAAAAAAGCACAGCAGTTATTGCTGTACATTTCTGCACGAAAAAAACGCATCAAAAAATGCACCAGAAACTCTCCATGTGAAAGCACCCTAAATTTATTAGGCACTGTAGAGATCAAACACCTGTTGGGAAAAAAAGTTGTGTTAAGCCAGCTCGTAGGAACCATCAAAGTGAGGGTGCACGGCCAATCCCGGAGGTCGCGGGCATATTTCCCAAAAATGTAGTTGTGGTGAGCACCAAAACGATAAAAGTCAATATTTTATTTCAAACTAATTTAAAAAAGAATCATGGTGGTCAAAACAAGCAGACGCGTTTCAGTTAATGCTACCCTTAGTCATAGCATGTTATTTTCTAAAAACACAATGGTTAAAAGCAATATGACCAACCAATGACAAACAAGTGGGCAGTAACCACGCAGATGAGATCAATGGCAATCGAGAAATTAACCTCTTCAACATCACAGATGGAGCAACAACAAAAAACAGCAGAATACATGAATATCAATAGATAAACAATAAATAATTTCTTGAATTCATGCCTTTGGAAAATGTTATGCAAGGTCTCCAACCTATTTTTTGGCACTGGGTTGGAGACTTTGCATAAGATTTTCCAAATGCATGAATTCAAGGAAAGATCTATTATATATCTATTGATACTTAAGTATTGTGCTGGGTTTTTTTGTTTGTTTGTTTGTTTGTTTGTTTGTTGCTCTATTTGTGATGTTGAAGGAGTTAATTTGTTGATTGCCATTGATCTCATCTGTGTGGTTACTGCCCACTTGTTTCTCGTGATGCGATAATCTTCCTGAAAATCTTAACGATAATCGTTAAAATACCATATTAAAGCCATTTAACGAAGCAAATAGTTCTATTGCCCTCCGTGCTTCTCAGTTTGGTGCAATTATTCCGATAATTTGGTGACATAATTGTCCGATAATTTGGTGACAATTATTCTATTTAACTGTTGCTTGTTCTCAGTGGTGGCAAAACACCATATTTAAGCCATGTAACGTAGCAAATAGTTCTATTGCTCTCTGTGCTTCTCAGTTTGGCGCAAATAGCGCACTTGTCCGATAATTTGGTGAAAAATATCAATTGCTAGTCCTGCTTGGCAGTTGTAAATTATTTTGCTGGTTTTGAGGTTGGGAGACTATGAAAGACACCAATTGTACATGGTTTCATTTACTCATTTCTTCATGAAAATGTTAAGCACTGTCAATGGTTTCGGAGTCATGGTGCTGTGAAAAACATCTATAAAACAGGTCCTTTGGTACAGAAATGTGGTTTCTAAGTGGCATTTCTTCCTCACAATTTTTAATAGTCGCCGAGAGGTCATTTTTATAATTGTTGGGGTCATGGTGCTGGGAAATACAGCTATAATACAGGTCCTACTGTAAAAAATTTGGTTTGTAACAGGCATTTATTCTTCAGAATTGTCAACAATCGCCAAAAGGTCATGTTTCGAATTTTTGGGTGCATGCTGCTGTAATAAACAGCTATAACATGGGTCTTATTGTAAAAAATATGGTTTCTAACAGGCATTTGTTCTTCACAATTGTCAACAGTCTCCGAATGGTCTTGTTTCGAATTTTTGGGGGCATGCAGCTGTCAAAAACAGCTATAAAACAGGTCCTATTGTAAAAAATGTGGTTTCTAACAGGCATTTGTTCTTCACAATTGTCAACAGTCTCCGAATGGTCATGTTTCGAATTTTTGGGGGCATGCTGCTGTCAAAAACAAGCTATAATCCAGGTCCTATTCCCAAAAATGTTTTTTTAAAAACTTTTATTCTGGCTACTTTTATTGACTGTTAAAAAGGTAATTTTTGCTGGTTTTGGGGTCAAGCAGCAATATTCAAGGTTCTGTTAAAAAAAATCCTGTTTCAAATACTCATTTCTTGCTGCTAATTTTAATCTTTGTGCCCATAAGGGCATTTCTGCTTGTTTTGGGGTCAGGCTATTGTGAAAGGGGTGTCAGGGGTGCAAATAGGGCAGTATGCCAGTCAGTGGCCCTCTGCCTTTCTCAACATACATGCACAATTACAAGAAGGGCAACATTATGCACCTTAAGAGTATGGATACCATAGAAAAAGGCATGCCACCTAAATGCTATCATTCATGGCAATACTGCAGGATCTACAATGTGAAACAGCATGCTATTGATATAATTGTGAACAAGCAGATACATGGTACAACCCTTGTGCAAGAATCAATGTTCGTATGGAGCACATTCGCCACCCCAAGAACAGACAATTTCCTCCAGCATGTTGAGTAAAACCAGAAAAATAAAGCCAAAAAAAAGGGCACCTGGGTGGAACAGGAGTGTCAAGCACCAGCGTTTCCAAGTAAAGCTCAATAAGTCCGCACTCATACGAAGGGGCAAGCGCTCTCGTAGAGGCAGAATTTTCTGAAGCACTACCCAGGTCTTGACTGTCTTCTGAGGAAGGATCGACGTCTTAGCTCACCCGTCCGCACTCTGTATCGGCCCGATTGTTTTCGTTGCTGCGTCATAAGGGCATTTTTGCCCTGTTAATAGATGACTGACGCCAGCCCTGGCTCTCACTGCCCCACTGTAAGTCCGGCCCTGCCAGCGGAACCTGCGGGTTAATAGATGATGGACGACAGCCCAGGCTCTCACTGCACCCACTGTAACTCCGGCCCTGCTAGCTGAACCTGCGTGTTAATAGATGACGGACACCAGCCCTGGCTCTCACTGTACCCACTGTAAATCTGGCCCTGCCAGCTGAACCTCCGTGATCCACGTTCACAGTGTCAGCCTCCTTGATCAGTAATTTCCTTCAACCCACTTGACAGTAGAATGCAGGATTTTCACAGAGGCCTCGTTGCCCAACTGGGGGCATCTGTTTCATATGCTTCACGTTCTATTGTCACGGTGGAACGTCACCAATGTGACAGCAGTAGAATGGCAAGTAGCTGTAGCAGAAGCAGCAGTGGAAAACTAGTTTTTTTAAAAAGTTTATTTCTTATTGCGAATTTTTATGCTGACACTCCATAAGGGCACCTATGCGGGTTTTGGGGTCATGCTGCGGTACAGGACAGGGATAGTCATGTCCAGTTCACTAAAATAGTGGTTTAAATACTACTTTCTTCCGGCACTTTTTATTCTGAGGGTCTATGAAGGGCATCTTTGCTGGTTTTGGGGTCATGCCGCTGTTAAAGAAACCAATAGTAAAGGTCTTATTGAAAAAAGCTGATTTCCCACTCTTCAAGGCCATCAAAATGAACAGCGGTTACTGGGTTTCCACCCTCCTTGATCCACGTTCCAAATGGATGCCAGGGGTGCCAATAGGGCAATATTCATGTCAGGGGCCGGAATCGAAAAGGTACCCGATGATATGTTAAAAATAGGAAGTGGTAATGGGTGGGCGCTCCATTTTATTTAGCTGCATGTGGGCATGAAGCGGATAATAGATGACTGATGTCAGCCCTGGCTCTCACCGCACCCACTATAACGAGGGCCCTGCCAGCTGAACCTCTGCATTCCCCGTTGGGACGTTCTTGCTGCCACCACATATATGACAAGTTGTTGGTCCCTGGTGCAAAAAGTTATAGGGGTCTCCTGCCAGTTCCCATTTGCCATTTTCAATACCAGTGTCTTGTTGTGTGTCAAAGGGGCTCCGTAGCAGCTGCTACCGCTGTACCTGTTGTGGCTACGCAGTCGTCATCTTTTCGGTTAGCCATTGAAAGGAATGAATTATTTTAGCCTGTGAATTTTTTTCTATGACTCTTGTAGCCTAAGGCTACGCCCCGCAATTCCCTGTGAAGGGGGGCGGGGCGGGTGCCGGCACCCGCCGGCCCAAATTTCAACCCGCCCAAAGCGGGAAAAGTCCTTTAACCCCCGGGGGTTTCCCCCAAAAAGGGGGAACGATTCTTTTTTAAAAAAAAATTAGTTTTTTACTTTCCCCTTTTTTTTTTTTTTTTTCCAGTTTAGGACTTTTTTGTCCCCTTTTTAAAAAAAACCTAATTTTTTTCTAAAACCCCTTTCCAAAATTTTTTATTTAAATTTTCTCACCGTTTGGGGGTGAAAAAAAAAAATTGTTCCCTTTATGAAATTTTTTTCGGCAATTCTTTGGTTCAAAAACTCCGAAGTTTTAAAAATTTTTTAACCCCCGGGCGATTTTCCTTTGTTAACAATTTTGGAAAAAGAAAATTTTGGGGCTTTCATTTTGGGTTTTTTCCCCTGTCTGGTAATAAGGAATTTAAATTTCCAGGTTTAACAATGACAAAAGTTTTTTTACCAAAAACGGTTTGAGGGGGGGTGAAATTATTTAAGAGGATCCATGCGAAAATGAGAAAAAATTGGGGGGGGAAAAGGGGAAAAAGGGGAAAAAAGGGGGGTTTTGGGGGGGGGAAAAAAAAACCAAAAACAGAAAAAACAAAAACAAAAATGGAAAAAAAAAAACCGGTTGAAGGCATTTGCAAAAAAAAAACCAAACTAAAAAAAAAAATTTAACGGGGTCCCGTCATTATTTTTTTGGGCCCCGGGAATTTAAAAATAACCCCACAGGTACCAAAATTTTTGGGGTAGGAAAAAAACCAGGGGGGGTTTTTTTTAAATATCAACCTTTTAACCCCAGAGTTTTAAGAAAATTAGTAGAAACCCGCAAGCATGGGCAAAAGCCGGTAAAGACTAAAAAAAAAAAAAACCAACTAAATTTTTTCTGAAGTTTTTGTGGCTCTGTGAAACAGCATGGTAAGAATACCTCTTTAATAATCTCCTCTACACAAATCAAGGATGTAGCTATAGAGCTATAGGATACAGAAATAGCATTTACTACTGGAAATTAAAGGGGGTTGTCCACAAAAAGGATTGTTTTTTATGATTAAGATCTTGCAAAAACAAGTCATTTCAATATTTTTCCATTAACAGAGTCCTCCCTATCCTAGTATCCCCTTTTAGGGGCATAAGGTCCTCGTCTCTAAAGGTACGATTTTTCCCATTTCTCCTAAAAAGGCTGCCAATGCTGGTTGTTATAGCTACAGACCTGGTGTCCTCAGCAGCTCATCACTGCTGGAAAGTAGAAGTCAGTAAACAATGAATTCAAAAATGAACTCGAGAAAACAGGACTGAGGTAAAATAAATCGATGTAGTGAGATAACCCCTTTAAGACTGAGAGGGCTTATTTGCACCCTCTGCCACATAAGCACACCAGTGTTATACAGTAAATGGTAGCTGGGGGCTCTTGAAGATTTTACACTGAGGCCCGGGAGTATCACGTTGCATCTCTGAAACCCCTATTAAAGAAAGATCAGAAAGTATATTGCGGCATCCAAAGTTAGAGGTGAAAGAAAAACATGGTACATGCAACTTTACCTTTTTTCTACATTACATTACTGTACAGAGTGGTTTGAAGATTATGTAGAAAATTTAGGAAATGAAAAAAAAATTATAAAAAAGACTCACTCTCATGTCTTAGCACAAGGGGATGGGGCCTCCTGCGTTCCATCAGATTCACTGTAACTTACTATACAAATGTATGTGAGTTATAGCAGAAATTTATGCCAACTCATAGCTTGGATAGAATTCATTGTGTGATGAAAAAGCAGCCGAAGATCGTGAACCTCCTTATAAGTTTGGGGCATCTTACTTGAGCTCTTTCTGCATATAAAGGGCGACATGTCCCAACACGCCAACACCATTTTTTTGGTCTATTTTGCAGCACCACCACTTTTGACGCCATATTCTTGTTGTAAATGAACTGTCGTACACCAAAACTAGGCGCATTATACGCTGGGCACGACACTAATGTGCCTAAATATGGTGCACTGTGCGCCCTCGTCGCGCAATGCGCCTCGATAGGTGCATTACATGTGCTACCAATGATATGCTATGTGCCATGAGTAGCGCAATGCACCTTTTTTGATGTGATGTGCCTTGTTCGGCACAATGCGCCTTTTTAGGCGCATTAAGTTTTCTATGCAAGGTATACCTGACGTCAGTTTTTAGAAAGTATTGGACTTCAGGCGCACTTTACATTGATTTAATGCGCCTAAAACTGTCATGGATACGCCACTTTTCGGACATGTCGTCCAAAATGTCTTAATGAATTCTTTAGGATTCCATTCATATTCTGATTACTTTTAAGTATTCATATACTTTCCATAATTCATCTCATAAGAGAGCTTTGCGCAATCCTTTAATAAGCAAAAAATGCTGAAAAAGATTTCAGCTCTGACGCCTGAAGAATAGAAGGCAGTTTTGGACTACAATACAGACTGTAACTCAGGTACATAATATAATGTAAGTAATACAATCTATTTTACTAAGTTGTTCTAAGTTTATTTCATTTCTGAACTGTTAAACAAGGCCTATAAACTTCAATACTATTGAGTAACTTGGGGAAAAGTTTTTATTTAGGTAAAAATATATTTTCAAAATGTTCACAAAATAATAGGAAAAGAAAATTTCAGGAACTCAGAGGTGTGAAGTCTAGGAAAAAGTTTCCTATACATTCGTGTCACATTTTAACCCATCCTCTGGAACAGCACTGATTTGCAGAAATGAAGTCACAAATTACCGAGCTTCAGATTTTAACTTAAACAACGTGTGCAGCCATAATTGCAGATGACTCAGGTTTCTGCTGCACAGTAGCATCGATTCCCAGCAGAGCCAATTGTATTTACAATCACTAAGAGCAAGATGCTTCAAGGAAGCAGTGATGAGAAGAACTCATTTCATGTTTTATTCAGCGGCTTGATGATCATTTTTGGTCTTGGTAATATATTCCTGCTAGAATTTTACTATGTACTATTTTTACTGAACCTCACATGATTTTCTAGCCTGCAGAACACAACATTCTGTCTTCCTGAAAGTGAAATCAGATGTGCAGTATCCTTACCAGCACCACTTTCATCTAATGTACAGTCTCTTATCTTCTGGTGAAGGCACAGTCAGTCTCTCTGCTGAAAAGCCTCTGAACATTCAATCGGAACCAGAATTGTTCAGGATTCAAGACAGTAATGTTCTTAGCAGATGCTGACCATTGTCTAATACTGAGCTCAGCCCATTTTAATTTATTTACCTGACACAAAGATTATTTTTCTATTAGTGTTCACACTTCCAGCTTTTAGGGTGCAAATTTTGAAGCCTAAACCAGGAAAGGATTTAAAACAAGTAGAAGCCTCAGTTATTCCATAATATATGTCCTCCAATTATGATCCATTCCAGGTTTTAGCTTAAAAAACTTCATCTTAGACGATTGAGTTCACACAACTTCTTTTTGTGTGCTTTATGATGCGCAAAATTTTGTTTTTTTTCACGATTATGTGTCAAAAAGCATGTAAAAACATTAAGATCCCATTGATTTTAATGGGAATAAGCGCACATGGCTACACTTTTTTTTTGCATCATTTGC
This sequence comes from Phyllomedusa bahiana, assembly GCA_025379985.1. Lineage (NCBI taxonomy): Eukaryota > Metazoa > Chordata > Amphibia > Anura > Hylidae > Phyllomedusa > Phyllomedusa bahiana. Next base: position 18,639 of record JAODAL010031912.1, on the reverse strand, counting down.
TGCATTACCTGCTAAACAAAAAAAAAAAACATGACCCCCACAGCGCTGATGCTTGTTCAGCCCACCCACCCAACCTACCCCACCATACCTACCCCTTTCTGCTGCGACCCCCTGAAATGAACACACTTACAACTGACTGGATTAAATTGGCCACAGCGCCGTTTTATTAACAAAATACAACATAAATTTGCCATATAAAATATAAACAATCTCTCCAATATATATATGTATATATGTATCTCCAAACAACCCAACTTACCACTATATATACATATATAGTATGTATATAGAGTGTATAGTATATATATATATATATAATATATATATAAATATATAATATATATATATAAAATATATATATATTATTATATATATATATATTATATATATAAATACATATAAAATAAAAAAAAAACAACAAAAATCCACACGGCACCTCCACAACATAATTCAATGCAAAAAAGCTGTTTATTCCTCCATGCCACAAAGCGACTTTTTCCAGCTCTCTCACCAAGCCTTTTTGACAAAGGGCTCTGTGAGAGAGCTGAAACGTCCGCCTTTGTGGCATGGAGGAATAAACAGCTTTTTTGCCTGATCTATCGTTGTGGATGCCGGGATTTTTTTGTTTTTTTGTCTGTTGGACCTTATATCAGGGTGTCGCCCGGCACCCATTTTTTTCTCTTTTTTTGTATTGGTGAGACCAGGGATGTGCTGCCTTTTTTTTTATTTTATATATTATAAAATATATTCCCATAAGAAATGCAAACATTAACTCCATGAACACCACAACCAGATGCGGCAGAGGTCCTTGGAACCAACCAACGACCTGGCGACCAAATCCCCGAAGGGAACAAACCACCATTTACGCCCAGCCATACTACACTGGCTCTGGGGTCCTAAAGCCATACCAGATGGCTCAACCAATTTTCTCTACAGGGATTCCAGCCTGCAAGAGCCCACCACCTTCGCCAGGTCGATTCACCATTCTCCAAACCATGAGGGAATCATACCCTGAATGACTCCCTCACCGTATCTCCTCGTCCAATTCAAAGAACCCCCACCGCCAACGGCCACCATGACAACCTTACCCATGCTCCTACCACAGTGAAACCCAAAACTAGGGAGGGAGGGTAGGACTGCTGCCTTGTGCCGCGCAACTGACAAACGGGCGGAAGGGGAGGTCCCGACACGTCCCTTCACTTCCGCTCCGCCTACCCTTCCGCCCGCACGTACTAAGCGGGCTTAGCCGCGCACAGCACGCCGGGTCATGGCGTGCCTCCCCTAGGGTCGTGCCCGGTCCGGCGCACTGCTTGACCCCGCAGCGCTGATGCTTGTTCAGCCCCACCCAACCTACCCCACCATACCATGAGGGAATCATACCCCGAATGACTGCCTCACCGTATCTCCTCGTCCAATTCCAAGAACCCCCGCCGTCACCACGAGCATGTCATGAACCCTTATGCATGCAAGGCCATCACCAAGCCCAGAGCTCTCTCAATGCCTTCCTGAAGGCCCAAAGCCCATACATCCAAACTGACCGCAGTCACCCCAAACCCCAAACCTCCAGCTCACATATTACTGCACAAACGCCGCTCATATTCATCACTGACCCATCTGCTGTCTCTTTTCATTTTCCTGCTTCTCGCTGCAGGGGACATCTCTCCCAACCCCGGGCCACCTTCCTTTACTGCTCATCCCACCTCCTCCTCAGCCTCCCATAGAAACCCTGCTAACCTGCTTGCCATTCGCTGTACGTCTTTTTCTGCCCCTTTTAAGTGTGCTCTATGGAACGCCCGATCCGTCTGCAACAAACTCACTGCTGTTCATGACCTTTTTCTCTCCAACTCCCTCACCCTGCTGGCCCTCACAGAAACATGGCTCCAGCACTCTGACCCCGCTTCCCTTGCCGCTCTCACCTATGGTGGTCTACACTTCCCCCCCACCCCCAGACCTGAGAACAGGCCGGTGGAGGAGTTGGCATATTTTCTCTCTCCACACTGCACTTCCCAGGTCCTTCCCCCTGCCCCCTTTCCCTCACTTTCCCCCCCCTTTGGGGGTCCACACCCTCAGACTCTTTCATCCTTTTTTCCATCAGGTCCCATTTTGTTTTAAGACCCCCCGGCTCCCCCCGCCTTTTTCTGGACCCTTTTTGCCGCCGGGCTTCCACATTTCCCTCTCTTTTTGAAATCCCACTCTCATAAATGGGGTTTTTCAACACCCCCATTGAGGGCCCCTTCCCCTTTTTTGCCTCACAGTTTTTTTCCCTTTAAAACCTCCTCTCATGGCTTCTGAAGTTTATGACTCCCCAACCCAAAAGGGTTTGGGGAACTCTCGGGTTCGGTTTTTCTGTAAATTTTCCCCCCTCAATTTCTAACTTCCCTTTTTAATTCCCCTTTTGCTCCTTTTGGACCCCCAATTTTATTTTCCTTCATTACCCACAAATTCTCACCTTCTCGGGAAAAACCCCTTCCCATCACCATCCAGAATTTATCCCTCCTTTTTAATACTAAGGAACTCACAGACACCAAAACAGTCCCACTGCCCCCTTTCTCCTCCCTTCCTGTCCAGACCAGGCTGTCAAACGTTACAAAAAACTCCCCAAAACCCCCCGGGGAAATTTTGGCACCACTCACCCCACCGCCCCCACCAATCAAAAGCCCGCAGCCTTGGCACCCACCTCAATGTTTTCCCCAGCGATTTTCCCGGGTTTGCGGGAGCGGCTGGGGAAAGTCAAAGCTCCCTCCCAGCCCTTTTCCCCCAATTTCCAAATTCATGCTAAGGTTTATCACACTGCCCTTCACTGCCCCAAACAAAAATTTTTTCCCTCCCTCTTCTCCAAATTTCCCCCAAAAACCCCAAAAACGCCCTTTTGACCCCCTTTCCCACCCCCTCCAAAGGGGCCCTAAAGCTCAGGCTCCAGTAAACTGACCTCTGTGCTGAAAAACCGGGCCACCATTTTAAAAGGGGAAAAAAATTAAAAATACCCGGGAAAAACATCACATAAAAAAACCCCCAAATTAAAAACCCCCCTCCCCCTCCCCGCCGCCCTCTAATTTTTACTCGAGCCCTTAAACCCCAAAGGGGGTTTTCCTTTCCCCTGTCTGCTCGTCCCCACCACCTGCTTTTTACTGACCCCATTCCATCCCCCCTTGTCCAGTCTATTTTCCCCAGTTTGTCCTCTCTCCCCTTTTTCTGCTATCTTTTAACCTCTCTCTCCCCAACGGGGATTTTTTCCAAATTTTCCTTCAAACACGCCACATAACCCCTTTACTAAAAAAGCCCTCTCGGGGACCGTCCGTGTGATAAATCCCCGACCAGTCTCAAACCTGCCCTTCATCTTAAATTTCCCTGGAATGCTTGGTCAAATTTCTGCCTAACCCGCTATCTCTTGCAACCCCTTTTCCTTGACCCGCTGCAATAAGGTTTCCGCCCCCAACTCCAGGGAAACTGCCTTAGAAAAAAGTCTAAAAAAAATGCCCTTTCTAACGAAAAAATTTTCTGGGTAACTATTTCTTTGTTGTTCTCTTGAATCTTCTGCAGCATTTGACATTTTGTGGATAAACCAAAACTTCTCCTCAGCTTTGCTCAGCCCCTTTGGCCTCCGGGACACCGATCTCGTTTGGGTTTGTCCTCCCTCTCTACCGCTCCTTCGTTTTCTCGTTTTCTGGTTCGCCCTCTCCCTCTTCCTCTTGCTTTTGGATTTCCCTCAGGGATCATTTAAGGTCCTCTCCTTTTTTATTGTCCCAAAAGCCCCCATTGGAAAAACCCACAGAAATTTTGGTTTCCCGGGACCATCTCATGCGGATGACCCCCAATTATACACCTCCTCCCGGGGGGGAAAACATCACCCCACCCCCTTGCTACAAAACACCAGTGCTGCTGTCCGCTGCTCGACATCTTGTCCTTCTCCTTCTGAAACTAAACCTCACAAAAACTGAAACCTTCTTGTTTTTCCGCCATTACTAACCAACCCCCCGCTATTTTTGTTTCTTTTTGGTGGTACCCACCTTTTTCCCCTGGGAAAGCGGTCCGCCCCTGGGGGTTTTTATTTGTTTTTAAATTTTTCTGACCTTCTTCCCCATATTTTCCAATCTCTTGCCCGTTTTCCTGTCATCCCCCAAACCCTCAAAAAATATCCCAAAAAATCCCCCCATTTCTAAACTGAAAAACGATCAAAATTCATTTACTGCTCTTATTTTTTCTCGTCTTGATACTGAAACCCCTTTGCTTTTGGGCCCTCCCTCTCTCAAACTCTCCCCTCCCCCAATCTGCCCCCAGAATGCAGCAGCCATTGCCCTTTTCTCCAGCCTCAATACGGATGCCTTCCCCTGTGTCAGTCACTCCCCTTTTTTGCCCATCCAGTACGGAACGTATAAACTCAGCACTCTAAACCCTTTAAAGCTCCCCACAGCGCTGCTCCTCCCAACTTTCCTCCCTAGTCTCTGTTTACCCCCCCTACCCGTGCTCCCCGTTTCTGCTGATGATATCAATAAAATTCCCCTCAATAAACCCAAACCCTTTCCCATGCCCCCTAAATTTTTCACACGTCGGTCCCCTTTTTCTCTGGAATATGCTACCGCGGGCGATCAGGAAAGTTTCAAACCCTCACAGTTTTAAGGGGGGGGGGGCCCTGAAAATAATCTTCTGGGTCTGGCCCACCAAACCCCCAAACTGCTTCACACACATCTGTAACTCCCTGAAATTGGGGCACTCAAAGGCCTTATCTGTATATAAATGTACTTTCGGGTGGCAGGTTCATCCATTTTTCTTTAAAACCCAAACCCCCTTTTTTTATGAAAACATGGCTGGCCCCAAATTGTAATTTGGCACTTTTACCTTTATTTTTTTCACCCATACCCCCTAAAAAGATTGAAAGGGGCTCTCAAAAAGAGGGCCCTAAACCTTTGTCTTTTTGTAAGTATTTTAATGTGAAATTGACGGTATGTTTACCCTTGAATTTGAAAAGTGCTGGGGAATTTTTGGGCGCTATAAAAAATAAGATTATTATTTTTATTATCAGCCCACCAAATTTGTCGACCCCGTTAAAAACTCAAGATGCCGGAAAAACCACCCCCCCTTTCCCTACCAAAAAAAATTTTCCCAAATGCCCTATTCACCTTCACTCTCGCCTTTTTTAAACCCCCTCCACTGAGTGGGGCCACCCCCCCAATTGATTCCAAAAGACAAAAGTCGACCGACAATCACCATTTCCGAAAAGGGCCTCCCTTTTTAAAACAACAAAAACCTTATGCTTCGAATCAGTTCCCTGGATGTCAAAGACCCCAAATCATTCCCCCCGCATGCAACACAAAAATGTTCGGAGGCCTATCCAGGGCCGCAAACCGCATCACCTCTGGAACAACTCCTAACCACCGCATCCCATGCCGTCCAAGCCAGCGTACCACCGCGACGCTCCAAGCCCAATTGACAGCCATCAGGCCGCATGTCCGCTCGCTTGGTGCCCCAATGCACGTAGGAATGTTCAAGGATCCACACCAGGAATGGAGAACGAACTGGAGAACAAAGAAAAAACAAGCTAACAACAGCAACCAAATCCTCAACACCTTCCAACCCACGGTAATCCCCCGCCCCCTCAAGCCACCAGAGGTGGCCGGATGTACACCGAAACCCTTTCCCACTCCCATTTTCCCAAACCCCACGAACCCCCTCTGGACTGAGACCCCACCCCGCAGCCTCGGTAAACAGCCCCGATCCGGAATTTAATGCAAAAAAACGGCAGGGTCAAACCCAAAATTGGGCCCCCCAAACACCGCCTTAAAAACCGTGGTAAAAATGGAAACGTGAAAGGGAAAAGTTCCATCCGGCCCCTCCGAAAAAACGAAATTCCCCCCGCCCAACAACGCCCAAAGGTCACCTCTCCCCCTTTCCGGGTGATCTGTCTTCGACCTCCGAATCGAAAACATAATCGCATCCCAAGATTGGAGACGTCCTCCTGCTGAAGGCCCCCCCGAAAGCGACTAGCAAAACCAATTCCCTTTCCCCAAAAACCCCAAAAAAAGCCCAAAGCAAAAGCAACCGAAAAGGCCCCCCACCTCGAAAAATTGAAGCTGGGAATTCCCCCCAACCCCCTTTCCGAAACCGTTTCCAATTTGTTCCTTTGTTAAATAGTTAGTACGGTTGGGAAAAAGGCCCGTGTTTCCCTCAAGTATCAACCCCAAAGGGTTTGGGGAAAATTTGGGGTTGGGGAGAAAAGACAAGGACATTTTGCCCAGCCCCACCACTGGGTTTTTTACCTTGAAACCCCCAAAGGGAAAAAACCAAACATAAAGCCCAAAACAAAACCCCGGAGTTTATTAAAACAAATAAAAAATGGAATATTCTTGAATGGCCAAATCAGTCACCTTTATCTCAAACCCCTTTTTAATGACTTTAAACTTTAACAGAAAGGCCCACAACAGCAACTGAAAACTGGGTGAAATAAAGGCCCCTTTGGCCCGGGGATTAAAAAAGGGGAAAACACAGATCTGGTGATTCCATGAGTTTTAAGACTTCAAACAGTCCCTTGAAAATTTCCCGGTTTTCAACCCCGTATTAGAAAATTTTAAAATTTTATTTAATTTTTCCCAAATTTCTTTTTTGGGCCCTTTAAAAATTGGGGGGAAAATGTTAAAGAGTTAAACTCCTAAAACCCTTTAAAACCCAAATTTTTTTTTTGGATTTCCCCCCAAATGAAAGCTGAAAATATGGACTTTTTTACATGTCCCTTATATAACTAGAACTTGAATATGTTTCAGTAAAAAGGGGAAAAAAAATCAAACATTTGTGTCAAATGTCCCCAAAAATTTTAAAGCAATGATAATAAAAATGGAGCCCGGAACCCCCAAATACCAAAAAAGGGAAAAGGGGAAAATGAGAGTTCAGAGTGAAATACTTGCCCCCGCCTTTTACTGAATGCAACAAAAGTTGATTTGGTTCTGCTCCTATTCCCAGACCCGAGGGTTTGCCAAGGGGCATGGCAAGCAGAAAGAGACAGGGAGTTTCGGCCCCTCTTTTCCCGGCATCGGTTTTTCTTTTCCCCAACCTGGGACAAAGGGTTTGATACCGCTACAAACCTTTGTTTCTACAGGGTAACCCGGGTTTTCTCCCGGGCCCCCGCAAAGGTTGGGTTTAAAGGAGAAACCCGGTGTGGCCCGAAGGGGGAATTTTTGGGTCACAGTACGTTGTGGGCCTTTATCCCAGTATCTCCCCAGGGAAAACCCTTGGGCAATGTTTTGAGAATTTTTTTAAAAAAATTTAGTGGGTATTTTGTCACAAACAGGAAATTTTTTTTTTACACGGTGGATTTTTTTTCTCCTTTACAACTTTTTTTCTTTTGATGGAGAATATTTTTCCCACAAGTATGTGGGTTTTCCGTTTGGGGGGGCGTTTTTCCCCCGTAGAAACATAACCCTGTCCTCCCCTTTTAGGACATTTTTCTGTTTGCAGGTGATGAAAAATTTTAAAACAATTCCATGGTATTGTCGATATATCGACGACCTGCTGTTTATATGGCAGGGTCCGTCGAATATGATCGAACAATTTATCAATTATCTCAATAGCAACACTAGAAATCTCAAATTCACATATAATTATCATGAAAGTCAAATTGATTACTTGGATATCACCTTGTTGGGTAAAAGCAATAACAAGATAGAAGGCATGCCTTTTTCTAAGAAAACTTTACGTAACTCCATTCTGCAAGCTTCCTCATGTCATCCTAGACATGTGGTGGAAAATATCCCCTTTGGAGAATTATGTCGATTAAAAAGAAACTGTTCACAATTGAACAACTTTGAAGATATTAAAAATAAAACATGCATTAAATTGAGACAGCGAGGATACAGTAAGAAGACACTGGCGAAAGCGTCAGAGAGGGTAGAGTCTTTGGATAGAGAGGATTTGCTGAAGTGTCAACCTAAGAGATACAATAAGGTTAATGACAACACTATCACCTTCAGCACACAATATAGTAGACAGTTTGGACAAATTGTCGATATTGTCAAAACACGTCTGCCACTTTTATTTGTGAATTCAGAAATTAAAAATATATTACAAACTCAGGTCAGATATGTCTCTCGCAGAGCCCCTAGTTTGGGTTCCATCCTCTCTCCGAGTTTATTACCCTCTATTGAATCACGATCTAATATGTGAGTTGACACCAAGGGATTTTACAAGTGTGGGCACTCCATTTGCACTGTTTGCAAGCATGTACAGCGCACTAATCAATTTACATCCTACAACAATGGGAAATGTTATTCCATTAAAAGCTACATTAATTGTAACACGAAATATGTTATATATCTGATTGGTTGCGCGACATGCCGCTTACAGTACGTTGGGTGTACAAATGGTCCTCTTAAAGTGAGGATCAGACGGCATTTATCCAATGCCCGCCACCCAGTTACTTTCAAATCCTCTGCTGTCTCACGCCACTTTGCCGATGTGCATGCTGGTGATGTTTCTGGACTTAGTCTGTGGCATTGAAAAAGTTACTCGCCCGTTCAGAGGTGGAGATTTATGTAAGAAGCTCCTGTCCAGAGAGGCCTGGTGGATTTTTCATTTATCCACCAGGTCTCCTCTGGGTCTTACCATCAGGCAGGACATTACTTACCATTATTAGGTCCTACTTGCTTTCTTGTTGCTGTCAGTCAGCGTTTAATTCTCTTATATTGAATGTATACAATACATGGGTTTTTCTTAGTGTGTATCACTTGTTTTTATCATTTAGTTCATATGTTTGATGTTTTAAAAAAATATATACATTGTGTCACATCAGTGGAGGTGCAGTGGGCACTGACTGCCACCCAGCCCACTGTCCCTGCCTACTTGATGTGCTGCCCTAAATGGCAGACCCCAACTGGACGAAAGTCCCTACTCTACTACGTGCAGGGCCATCAAGGAAACGCGAAGTCAACAGTCCGGGTCGATAACGGTAAGGGTACGCCAAAGCTACAAATCGGAAAACCAAGAGAATAACGTAAGCCAAGCCAAGGGTCAAAACCAGGAGGTAATGCAGTACAGAATCAGAGGACGAGACCGAGGTCAGGAAGCAAGCTGAGGTCAGGGTAACAGAGCAAACAAGCAAACGGGAAACAGGAGAAACACGAAGGGTAACCTTTCACAGGGAAAGATAATACAAACTGAGCCAGTTTAAATGAGCCGCCCGGACACCGCCCCAGCAGCTGATTGGTGCTGCCTCCGGGCTCCTCTATTGGTCTGAGCTGACTTGAAGCTGAGCTGTCAATCTTATCAGCCAGGCTTCTCCCTGGGCGTGTCACACGACTGGAGGGATTAACCCCTGTAGCACCTTGCTCCTGCACGGCAACAACGTGTGCCGTGACATATTGTGTCACATGACCGGTCTTTTCCGACATATATCACGCCGGTTTCCGGTCATGGATAGAGCAGTACTAAGCAACCATGAGTAAGGGAGACGCTACTCCCAAAACGCGTTGGTTCATCTAGCTCGAATAAACCCATGATGATTTTTTTTGCTGCTATAATTGCATATTACCTACCTCGTTTCTGTACTTCTCTTATGAGATTTTAAAGTATTTCAAATAAAGAAAGAAAAGTTTTTTTTAAACAAGACGGATCTCCTTATATGCCTGGTCAAGCTCCCCTCAGAGCAGTCTGGAAGCTGGTTACATTCATCTTTCCAATTGAGTTGTTATATGGACTGGGAACCCATGAACCGTGACTCCACTGCAAGCGTCTGAGACACAGGTGAGCTGATACAACAATCTTTTCTATTTGTGTCTACAGGGAGTTAAAGGGGTTTTGCCAGGACGTGCCTTATCTGCGAAGAAGGAAATGTAAACAAGCCACGCTTAGCTAATAGAGCGAGAGACACAGACAGAGCACAGAGCAGTGCATAAAGGAATCATGTGAAATGTTCACTCAAATAATCAAACTACAACTGGTGGATTCTGTATACAAAAGACAACAGCTTTTCTCCACAGCAGCTTTAAAGCTTCTTCATGTTCTCTGTCATCAGATAAAGCAGGGATCTATTTCTACCCGGTGCCTTGAAAGCTTCTTCAGCTCCTTTCATCAGATAAGAAGTGTTCTCTGCGCAAACCCGGCCAGCAGCTCTTGTCAGGTCGTATCTAATAGAAGCTTTTAAGTAACTAAGGGCAGGTAAGGCAGCCTGTAGCTCTCTCAGACTGCAATTTTTGCAATCACATATATTTAGAAAAGTAATTAAATACCCATTTTGGAGGATCCCACGTCAACATTACATCGTGGCAAAACTCCTTTAACATTTGTATTATTTTGTGGTGGCAGCAGGGTTATTGTAAATTGCATTCTATTCTGAAGAGAAGGTTTTCATGTTCCTTTTTAAAGTTGCAAAGGTGGAAGAGAATCTGATGTGTTGTGGAAGTGAGTTCCAGAGTTTAGAGGTGAGATCTTGGAGATGGTTGTTTGAGGAGCTGACAAGAGAAAAGCAGAGAAGAAGACCCTGTGAGGATCCCGGATTGTGTGAGGGGAAATATGTGGAGATTAAGGCAGAGATGTCTAGTGGGGAAAGAGGTTATGGAGAACCTGGTATGTCATGTTTAGTATTCTAAACTGGATTATCTGAGCAATGTGTAGTGAGTGAAGGCTTAGGCAGAGGGGAGAGGCAGAACAGTAATAAAGAGAGAGGAGCATCAGCCGGGCAACAGAGTTGATGATGGATTGAATCGGAGCAGAGTGATAGATGTCAGGCCACAGAGAAGAATGTTGCTGTAATCTAGAGAGGAAATGATGAGGGTATGCACAAGAATTTTTGCAGAGTCAAATTTAAGAAAGGAGCAGATTCGGGAAATATTTTTCAGGTGGAGGCAGCAGGAGGTGGAGAGGGCTTAGAGGTCTAGTTTGAAAGACTGGGCAGAGTTAAAGGATATTTCAGTGAGGCGAACTTGTTGGGCTGGGGAAAGTGTTGAGTCATTGACCATGATGGAAACATCTGAGTATACTTTGAGTAGGATGAGAAAAAGAGGATGAACTTTGTTTTCTCCATACTGAGTTTCAGAAAGTTGGAGGAGAAGAAAAAGAACATAGTCCATAGACATTCTGGGATCCTGGAAGCAGGGAGTTAACATCCGATAATTGGATAAGGGTAAAGTGTCAATGGATGTCTTCTAAAGGAATGGTGTGACAGTGGCATGTTTTAAAGAAGGAAAGAGGTTAGTGATAGGTCAAAATATAGGCTAGGGCTAGAATAATTACAATACTAAGGTTGGAGATAAGGTGGGATGATATTGGGCCGACAGGACTGACGTCAGATTTGGAAAGTAGTGTGAAAAACAAAACTTCTTGGTCTGCACATCCAAAATGTTTTTTTTAGAAATTAAATGTAGGTGCATGCTGGTATGGCAGGAAAATCAATGCAAACACAGTACAATATCAGCAGCACTCTAGAAGCACTACAAAACAGTCAACATGAACATAGGAATTTTTTTGAAAACAATTTCTTCAACTTTTAAATACATGAAAATGTGAGGTTCTTAGTGTACTGTAAAGGCCCATCTGCCATGACAAGGTGACCTCAAAACAGATGGGAATCTACTCTGTTACCTCTCTTGGTGCCTGTTCAGACCTCCACATTTCAGGGAGAGAAGATTCCAACTATAAACTGCTCTGATTAACCCCTTAACGACCTTGGGCGTATGAGTACGACCCCCCCGCACAGCCGCCGGGTGTTAGCGGCAAATCGCCGCTAACACCCGGCAGTAACAGCGCCGGCGGGTGGCTCCGCCCGCTGGCGCTGTTTAACCCATCAGACACCGCGGCAAAGATGGCCGCGGCGTCTGAATTAACGCCGATCGGTGCCGCGCACCGATCGTTACGGTCATCGGCATCAGCGCAGCTATGCTGCGCCGATCCGATGACCGGGCATGGTGGTGGGGAGCCCTGTGAAGGCTCCCGTCACTTACTCTGGCCGGTTTGCCCCACTTCCGTCCGCAGACAGGAAGTGGGGAAACCGCCATCTTTGTACACCCTAATGCATTGCCTATGCAATGCATTAGGTTGTATTAACAATCGCGCCACCTAGTGGTCAAGTACCATAGGTGGCCTCAATGTTACAGTAAAAAGAAAAAACAAAATAAAGTTTTAAAGTACAAAAAAAGTATTAAAAGTTCAAATCCCCCCCCCTTTCCCTATTTTACAAATAAAATCATTAAAATAATAAAAAAGTTACACATATTTGGCATCACCGCATACGAAAAAGTCCGATCTATAAAAATATAACGTCATTTATCCTGTACGCTGTCCACCGTAGAAGAACAAAAATTCCAAACGACAAAATTGCGTTTTTGGTCATTTTACGTCACTCAAAAAAAGGAATAAAAATGATCAAAAAAGTCGCATGCATACAAAACAACTAGCGATAAAAAGTACACTTCAGCCCGCGAAAAATGCCCCCTCACTGATGTCCGTAAGGGTTAGTACAAAAAAGTTATTGGTCGCACAAAATGGCGCCGTGGCGCAAATTTCAAAAATGGAAAATGTTTGGATTTTTTTTACGGTACCAAAACATAACGGAAATCCTACATGTTTGGTATTGCCGGATGCATAACAACCTGTAGAATACAGATAACACATTATATTTACCGAATATTGAACGCTGTAAAAGCAAAACCCCCGCAAACATGGCGAAAATAATTTTTTTTTCACAATTTGTCCCACTTGGAATTTTTTTGCTGTTTCCCAGTATATTCTATAGTATGGTTAATAACACCATTAGAAAGTACATCTTGTCCCGCAAAATAAAAGCCCTCATGTGTCTATGTAGGTGGAAAAATAAAAAAGTTATTGCATTCTGAAGGCGACTAGGGAAAAACGAACGTGTCACCAAAAAAAAAAAACGCCTGGTCCTTAAGGGGTTAAAAAGCCTGTGTAGATGGGTGAAGTGCTAAAACCAAAATGGGGGCCAGCCACTCTCTCATGCAAACAATCTAAAGGCAAAACTTGGTCTGCACATCCAAAATGTTTTTTTTTTAAATGAGTATAGGTGCACACTGGTGTGGCAGCAAAAAGCAATCCAAACACAATACAATATCAGCAGTACTCTACAAGCACTAAAAAAAGGGAACATGAATTTTATGGAAAAGCATTTCTGCTTCTTTTAAATACATGAAATTGTAGTGTGGAAAACTTGTCATGACTGATGGTGCAAAGCTTGTTATGGGAGAAGAGCATTGGAAACTCTCTATAATGTTGTCAATCTTGCTTTTGAAGTGTGTGGCAAAATTGAAAGTGTTAAATAATTGTTTATAGAAATTTTATCTCTACAGTGTTTACTGCATGGGATAAATAATCCTATATTTTAATAGGTTGGACTTTTATGGACAGGCAATATTAATAATGTTTAACTTTATTTTTTTTTGTTTGTAAAATTGCAAAAGGGCGTGTTTTAAATGTTAAATAAAAAAATAAAAAAATAGTTGTATATTAAAGAACAGTGTACAGTAATGGCTCTCCTATACAGTAAACCCATATGTAAGATTTCAGTAGTAAGATAGCCTTCATTAGGCCCAGGGCTGCCATGAGAACTGGCTGGCAACCCAAGAAATTGTCAGCTGATCAGTGACTGGAATGGTGCACAAAACCATTTCTTAATCTCTTAGATTCCATGGTTAATGTTAAAGGCCGGGATTGAAGCTTGGCTGGTGTTAAAAAATGGTGCAACCAGGTGTGGCTTTTGTTATTATTTATTGAACATCTGGAAATAGGTTTTATGATCGATACATAATAAATAGTTATGAATGGCAGGAATTCTTCTGCTATTTGTTTTTCTTTTGCTTACTAGATCAGATAAGGCTGTTGCTATGCCACTGCCTCTTACAACTGTTTGTGCACATGTGAGCTTGATTATGTGGGTGTAGTTGATTCCTGAACCTGAGTCCTCTGTTTCTGTTTTGCCCTGTTTCAGTCTTGCAGTGTGTTTTATTTGTGGGTTCTCTTTGGTAGTTTTGATCTGTTTGGATAGAGTCAGCATAGTGAGAGACACTGGTAGGGATATTGTCATGGGTAGGATAGACACAGGGGTGCCGGGAATTAGGGTTAGCTTTAGTGACAAGTTAAAGGGATTTTCTCGCTACAAAGATCATATCAGTAATGATGGGGACAGTACAAATAAGCACTTTTGCAATTGGTTTGTATTACCTAAGTCATTGAGTATAGTAGCTATTAGCTAATCTGTAAGTGTCTTGAGCTATTTCTGCGGCCTGGGGTCAGGTCACGCCCCCTCTGCTGTGATTGCCTGCCTAATATTTATTTCAGTCATGGTCTGGACATGCCCCCTGTGCGGGACACGGCCCCTATGCTGTGATTGTTTGCCTGCACTCTCTGTGCTCACCCCCCTCTGAGCTGTGTAAAAATGAAACTGAAACTGGCTGCCTCAGCTTTCTAGGTGCTGTCTGTGTAATAAAGGCTGCCTGGGCTCCTCTCTATGCTCCTCTCCTAGTGATAGCTCTATGTGCAGGATCTGGGCAATTCCTGAGTCTTTAGCTGTTAGATTTACTCTCCCCATCCATAAAACACAGCCTTGTACACTCTACTCTCCCTCTATTTCCTGCCTGATAACAGACGGGGGAGCAGAGTGCATTTCTTATATTTGTTTCATCATTTCAGGCTGTATGTATAACTGTTTACACCAATACAGGTGTTTTGGTTACAGTGATTGCTTGTAGAGCCTGGGATGAAGGTGACAGCTCTCCAGGAATGAGAACTGACTATTGCAGGAGGTCTGCAGAGTTGTGACATCCTCTCTCTCCCACTGCTCACACAAAATGATGATGATGATGACTCAGGGGTGTGATGATGTCACCACTCTTCAGTGATGGAAGGCACGCCTACTGGGAGCAGAGATCCACCCCTGGATTTGAAACTATAAGACAGAGAGAAACAGCTCATGTCTGTGAAAGCCTGTGGTGAGAAAACTCCCTTAATGACCAAGTTAGGGAAAGTTAGTTGTTAGAGTCAGATGTTTTTTAGTGTCTTGCTTCTAGTTTCAAGTCGTTTATATTTATGTACCATGTCATCATCCGCCTTCCTGCCCAACATCTATTGGTAAGTCCCTCTATTTAGTTTTTGATATACACTTTGTATAACCAGGATGTGAATGCTGATTGGCTTTAATTCTGTTAGCAGTTTTGTTTCTGTCTGTGCCAGTGTTACATTATTTACCCCTACTGCGTTGGTTACTGGGATAATAGGGAGAGGTGATTGACAGCCTTGCGGTGATAAAAACTTTGCTGGCTGACACCAAGCCCCAGCGATAGGAATAGAGAGGTGTCTGACAGACACCTCCATTACTTACACGGTAATAAAATGACAAAAAAAAAAAAACATGCCAAAATTTTTTTTTATTTACATAAACACTCCCTGACAACATCCCTTATTGACCATTTTATTTAAAAAATGGATCCAACGGGTACAACATAGTCCAATGCATCTAAAGTAGTCCTTGTCACCAAGGCTGGGACAAGGTATTCTGGTGCCCTAGGCAAATAACGCACAAAGCCTCCCCCAAATAGAAATTTCAGCCCACTAAATGCTTCCTTGTGCCCCCTTTACTGCCTGGGATGAAGTGGCGCCCTAGGTGATTGCCTACCTTTGCCTACCCATCGTCCCAGCCCTGCTTGTCACGGTTCACGCTGTGGTACCCTGCCATGGACCGCCAGCGTGTCGTGCTTTCCTTGTACTTGCCTGTCCTGTTTCTTCTGCTTCCTGGGTTCCTGTATGTGTACTGCGCATCCTAGGGCACACGCGTGGCAGCTTCCTGCCCTTTATTGGTCCTTGTCCTGTTCACCTTCCTCTTGACCTGTGACCCCTGGCTATAAGAGGAAGTTCCTGTCTGTGCTCCAGGGTCAGTCCATTGCAGTTTGTGCTGAGCTTCATGCTGAGCTCCTGCCAGCTTCTCAGGGCTGCTATCCTGCATTTACCCCTGAGTTGCTGGTCCAGTTCCTGCTATCCACCAGAGCTCCTGACCACCCTGTCTGTCTTGTCTGCTGTCTCTGCACCTTTCCTGTATCCTGCCATTACACCTGTCCAGTACCTACTATGTCCTGATGTTGCACCTGTTCTGTATCCTGCTGGATTCCTGCTATGTGTACGATTATTCCTGCTGAAACCTGTTTTGCATATGTTTTCTGGATGTACCTGTCTACCATTGGTTATGTTCCTGTCCTGCACCTCATCTGTCACCGCAGGTAGCCACGTCAGGGGTAGCGACCTGGTGGTTCCCCGCAGCAAAGTCCATCCTGCTTTGCGGCGGGCTCCGGTGAAGACCGGGGGCTCCTTAGACTCCGCTCCCTGGCGTGGATATAGATATATATATATAGATATATATATATACCATCTCGCCTGCGGTAATCACAGTGGATCCACACCCGGTTATCAGCGATCGGCGCTTCGACGTACATTGTTGTCACTGGATCGTTACAGTCCTCAAGGGAAACCTGGAGAAAAATTAAAAACACAAGACATGACAGTACTTAAATCCATCTTCTGTACCCCTCTGAGGATCATACCTGTGGCTAATATTCTAGGGATGCTGGAATGGAGTTCATCCCAAACAACATGATCCTTGGGTTATATGCCACAGCTGCAGCCCAATATCCAGGGAATTGGTCCTCTGGCACTTCTGTGCCTATAATCTGTGGCATTTTTCCCCTTCACCTACCATTGTTTTATATAACCTGGTGCCACAAAATTTAAACCCCACTTGTGACCCCTTAGACCGCCTAAACCCACTGATTACCACAGCGAGACAGTTTATATGGATATGGGGAACAGTTAGGGAGGTGCTTGAAAAGTGAGGATTCTAAGATATTTATAGTGAGAAACCAAGGATTCCATCTCAGGTAAATCAGTAAAAAGCTTGATGCTTTATCTCAAAAGTATAGATTAAAATAAATCAAACAGATCCATCAAGCTCAACACACTGACAATGCTATGATAAAGGTTCTCTGAAACATGTCCACTGCGGCATAATCAAAGGGGATTCACCTACTCCATTGGGTCACCGGAATTCCCAGTGCCCCATGGAGCTTGAGAATGTCTATGCAGTCAGCTCTGGGGACCAGGAGTAGCCCTAGTATTGTCTGTATAGCAAGCCTGCTGTCAGGACACACTGTGTATTGCCCTGTGTCATAGTGATTATTAGCATACTCCTGTACTACTTGGTGTAAAAGAAAGTGTACAATAGCTATCCCTTAATGGGCTTAAAAAAATTAAAAAACATAAAAAGTGTGATAAAAAATAAAACAAAAAATAAAAATAAAATATTTAATGAAAAAATTATTGCACATACATTAAACAAAAAAAAAAAAACTACACATATTAGGTATCCACCCAACCGTCATAACCTGTAGAATTAATCTACAACAGGTTATTTAGTGTGAAATGTGAGTCATGTAAAATTAATAAAACAAATGCAGAAAAAATGCTTTTTTTATGATCACGCTGCAAAAGGGCATGGGCACATGGAGGTGACAAAATAGCAGTCAGATTCTGATTAAAAAATCCGACCAGTTTTTTATCACTTTTGAATTTATAGGATTTTTTTCCGGTTTTGCGTTTGGGCAAGCCCCTAAACATTGATCAGTACATGTTCTAAATTAAAACCGGGCAGAAGAATGTGGGTTCCAAGTCTTCTTTGTCTGTTTTGGGTTTT
Organism: Phyllomedusa bahiana; assembly: GCA_025379985.1. NCBI lineage: Eukaryota > Metazoa > Chordata > Amphibia > Anura > Hylidae > Phyllomedusa > Phyllomedusa bahiana. The sequence goes on along the minus strand of JAODAL010031912.1, from coordinate 971 downwards.
AAAATTCAACCGTCAAAAATTAGAGCGTGAGACACCCCCCGTTTTTTTTCAGGGAATCTATGGGAGGGTTGAATGGGTTTTCAGACGGTTTTCAAAACCGAAAACTGTCTGAGAAACTGACCGAAAACCCTTCCTATGATGACTTACCCTAACTGTTCATTTCCAATTTGGAATGGGCCCGTATCTACAATTTATTTGAGCTGCGACTCTTGAAAACGCAGGTAAGATTTTCTCAAATTTCGGCAGCCAGTACCAGTTTGGCTTATTACACCATATGTTATATAGCTGTCACTTTGCAAAACCCAGGGGGATTAGAAACTCCGGGTAGGTGGATCCCTGGGGCCCCCCGCGGGCGCAGATGTTTCTCTCCGGGGGAAACCCAAAAGGGGGACAGAACACCGGACACGGAAAGGACAGGTCACAGCGAAATTTGCTTAGACGGTACAGAGTCCCAGACAGGTAGCAGAATTATACAGCAGCAGATTTAGCAGCTAGATGATTGGAAAAATGTCAGAAACAGCTGGGAAACAGGGGCCGGGCACAGCAAACAGAGGCTAGCCAAAGGGAAAACACCCAAAGAAAATGGCCCAAAGCAAAGTAGGAAATTCCTTTAATGCACCAAGCGTAAAACAAGCAGAACGGGGGGCCCCAGTAAAGCAGCAGGCACGGCAAAGACCACAGACTGGATCAGTGGCCGCGGTGTGCACCGGGACAATGGCCTTGTTAAACAATTTTTACGGGAGATGTTTCTCATGTAAACATTAAACGGCGCCCGAAAATGTCTAACAGTGGGATTTATCACCCAAGCTCCCATATAAAAAAAAATCTTACCCACAGGGTAATTTTCTCATTTTTTTTTTTTTTTTCTATGTTTAAACTGTTTTTTCGTGCAGGCAGTAAAACTTGGATGACACAGATCCACCTTCAAAAAAAAGTGAGGTCACAGTCGCCCCTTTCACTTTTTTTGCACA